>CAIGRB010021896.1:0-22829 GCA_903798255.1 Fraxinus quadrangulata
GGAATTTCTAGACATCCAACAAAGAAAGTAAAGATCCCCAATACAAGTAAAAGAATTAACATAGTATTGTCGGATTCATAATGATAGGAATACGACTTTTTATCTCAAAATGAACAATAATAATATAAGAGAGATTTTTCTATTTTTTTCCTTGAAAAAAGTGAAAGTCTCTTTCTCGCATCCATTATCCATCGCGCTGTTTGAACACTATTTTTTTCTAGGGAAAAAAAAAAGAAGAGACAATTGTAGTAGGCCAACATTTTTGGGTTGATTAGCTTATATTTCTCTTAATATGCCTAGAAGTTGTTATCGATTATCTTTCGACCAATTGCATGTTAACCATACATTCGAATATATTGTTTTCTAGTTCGGATACAACTCTTCATGTCATTTTTCTATGTACTTCCTATAAAACATTGGAATGTCTAAATGACAAATCCATTAGAAAATAAAGTATACTTATTAGGTACTTGAGACGACAAATTTAACATAACAATTATCACTTAAACATTTGAATTTTGCTCGCGAATTGACTATTGAAAAAATGACGTTTAACAATTAAAAGTTAGACATTGAGTAAGTTGTTAAATGATGGTAAATAAATTGATACATTTTAATGCAACAACGTGCTTGAATTTGGTAAGTCTATGATTACTATTGGGATGGTCAAATAGCACATTCGCAAGGGTTATTCTAAAGTGAGGCATAAGAAGTGGATTCTCATGTCCGACTCTAGACAATATAAAGCTGAATTGCATCTCTCTTTCAACTACAAATTTTTGACTAAGTGATTACACCTCCTTACATCACATTGGAGCTAAATGATGGTGGTGCATATTTTTATTTTTTAAACACATCGTACATTAATCGAGACCACAATAAATCGAGTTTATTTTTGAAAACTTTCTCACTTGATATGTTAAATTCGAATAATGAAGCTCAAACAAGAATAAACTTTTGTAAAAAAATGTTAAATTTTTTCTAATGTTTTTTTTATCAAACAGCCCCATATAATTCATAGGCAATAATTAGAGCAAATTTGCAGCACGGTGTATGCTAGAATTAAATTGTACATCATTGTTTAACAGTTGTACCTTGCTCGAATTTACTAGTTTGCCACTGTTAAAACTTTTCCCATTACGACGTCGCCTGACCAAAATTGACAGGACGTGACTGGAGTAATCTCAGCCGTACAATAATCCACACTAATAAAATCATTTTCTCCACCTTTCTTTCTGGAGAGAGATATACATACAGACGTCATATATATATTAGAGAGAGAGAGAGAGAGACAGAGAGAGAGAATATTGGGTTAATCAGAGAAACGAGACAATATTGGGTTAATCAGAGAAACGATTGGTTGGATTGGCCGTCCCGTTTGTATTACTCGTCACAGCTTTGTAGAGAGAGGATTAGAGGAGAAAATTTTCCTCATTTTATGTAAAATAAAAGTTGGAGGCGGATTATTGTGTAAATTTGAAGGGATCGGAACTACGAGTTTTGCAAAATGAAGATTGAAAATGTTAATTGGTGAGTATTTGAGCTCCGATCTTGTAGTGAAGTTTCGAAATTTAGGGTTTTTAAGTAGAGATGGATGTGGATTCAACTATGACTACAGAGCCCGAGCTGGATAACGATTCATCGGCCCAAAAAACCGCCGGGGAAGATTCGGAACAGCCTACCATTGCTCCGGAATCCCCATCGACTAATCAGCAACCACCTTTGCAGCAGCAGCAACAACATATTAGTAATAACAGTAGTAGCATTAGTAATATCAATAGTGGCGTGGGTGCTGCAGTGCTTGCGGGACCGCGATGCGCCCCTACTTACAGTGTGGTGAATGCAACTATGGAGAAGGAGGAGGATGGGCCGGGTCCCAGGTGTGGCCACACGTTGACGGCTGTGCAAGCCGTAGGGGAGGAGGGGACTCCTAGCTATATTGGCCCGAGATTGATTCTTTTTGGTGGGGCTACTGCTCTTGAAGGGAATTCTGCTGCCTCCGGAACTCCTACCTCCGCTGGAAGTGCTGGGATTCGTATGTTTTGCTTTAATCTTTGGGATTTTATTTTTTCAGGATTTTTGATATGTTCTGTGTTTAATTGTAGTCATTAATATAGAAAAATGACGTTTTGCCCTTGTTTTTCTTGTTTTATTAAGTTGACCTGAATTACCTCTCTGCTAATCACCTGTAAATATTTTTAAGTTCAGGTTTGGTTGCTCTCACCCGAACTCTTGGCTTTAGGTTCCCTGTTCTTGTTTTTTGAATGGTTTAGTATAATATTATTTAGTAAGGTTGCAGTTGAATTGGAATGCTTGCTTTCTGTTCAATTCATTTATACACACAAAACACGGACAGAACTGGGAGTGTAGTGGCTTGAAAGTCAGAGACCCTAGCTATACTTATTTGAAGTTGTTTGAGTGAGTGTTAACTGTTTCCCTGTCAAAGTTATGAAGATGGACGCATGGAATTTGGATTGTTCTTTTCATATTCGCTTGTTGCAATTCTGGATTTTGAGGGGACTCTATATTTGTAGCTCTGCTGAGATGTTATTTTATCTAATTTTCAGTTGATTTCAAGTAACAAGATAAAGATTTCCTTATTGAAAATTGTCGAGGAAAGGAAGGATTAACAGAAAGTTCTATCATCATAAAAAATTAGCAAGAACTGATTTATTAACTGGTAACTGTATCATTGTCTTGCAAACAAAATGTGGTCTCTCTCTTTTTTTTCTCTCTTTCTTTTTTTTTTTCTAATTGAGTGAAGCACCTTCCTTAAACACGAGGCATGTTTTATGCAAGGCTTTTAAAACATATGATAGAGAAAATGATGATGCTAAACTTCTTTCTCGTTTCAAAATTAGAATAGAGACTTAAAAACATGTTATACGTAATAAACTTTAAATGATGTTCTAGGTTCTGTTTTTCAGGGTTAGCGGGGGCTACTGCTGATGTGCATTCTTATGATGTGTTGACAAATAAATGGTCTCGGTAAGCTTATTGACGATAACTTGTTCAGTACAATCTGTACTCAACTTTGGTGTTTTCTAGTTTTTGCTTATCTTAAATTGGAACTGTCATAATGTGGTAACATGCTTTTAACAACTCCTCAGAGTTACCCCTATCGGAGAACCACCTTCACCAAGGGCAGCACACGTGGCAACTGCTGTTGGAACCATGGTTGTCATACAGGTATGTTTACATATGGAGATGTTGAAGAGTTCACTTGATATATATTATGTTGTGATCAGGCACCTATTGTTTTTGTCCATCATAGGGTGGAATTGGTCCAGCTGGTTTGTCTGCTGAGGATCTTCATGTTCTGGACCTCACACAACAACGGCCACGGTGGCATAGGTTAGCCTCTCCATGGCATAAATAACCCATATAAATACTAGTGAATAAACACGAGAAAATGCACACAATACATATTTACAAAAATATTATTATGAGATAACCTGGGACTGTTCTTAATATTCTTTTAGGGTTGTGGTCCAAGGCCCGGGACCAGGGCCACGCTATGGACATGTCATGGCTTTGGTTGGGCAAAGATATCTTATGGCTATTGGTGGAAATGATGGTCAGCACTGTGCAGAATTTGTTCTCTTGCATTAATGTTGTAACTTCAGAGAGCATTAATTTGTTACGTGCTTTTTAGGTAAACGAGCTTTAGCTGATGTTTGGGCATTGGACACTGCTGCCAAGCCATATGAATGGCGAAAATTGGAACCAGAGGGTGAAGGTCCGCCTCCATGCATGTGAGTTTCTGGTTTTTCCTCTTTCAGCTATGCTTTATTTCCTTCTGCCTGTTCTGTCTATCTAGGTCTTTTTCTTTTGACATGAGAATTTCCTTCCCTTTACCTTACTTTATCTGCTCGTACTTTTATCTGAACATTCCTTGAATTTACTTATACAGAACTCTGTATATTCTTTGATTATGGCTAACTTCTGCATGAATATACCATTTAGGAAACAGATGCCTAGTGGATAAAATTTTTGCCTTTTCACTATTTATCTTTTCTTTAGAAAAATGCTTACCTTTTTAATTGTATAGCATATTGTTGATCCTGGAATATTTCAGAATGGCTTACATTCATGGAAGGCCATTGCTAAAATGAATGTCTCATACATTGAGGTTTTATTTTGCCAATTAGCATGGGGACCTAGTTACCTCTTTTCATTTTCTTAATCATTTGAGTATTAATTTATGTCGTATGAAGACCTTAACCTGAATCTTTTGGCTAGTTAGATTTTAGCATCTATTAGTTGTATGATGAAACTCACATGTATCACTAATCAATACTCTAGACCCCCCTTGTGCAATTTAAGTATTCTAGTCAGTAAAGGCAACTAACATTTGTTAACTAAAATTGGTTCACTTCAATTATTGCCCATTTCCAGAAGTACTTTACACCATTTGAAAAGAATGTTTGTAACCCGTTGCTTTATATTAGGCTACAGACTTGTAATGCATTAACTGTTTTGATGAGCATTACAAATCTAGCTGCTGATGTACTGCAGAACAAAGTTTGTTCTTTAATAACTCCACCTCCTGTATTTATGGAGTTCCTTATATCAAGCGAAAAAAAGTGTCTGTTTAATGGTGCTGTGGTACAGTTGAATTGGTCTTTTATATGATATCATTTACCATTTTTATGGGAGTTATGCGGATTAAGTGGGAAAACTATGCTTTTCTTTTTTTTGTTAATGGCGAAGTGTGTGTGATCTTTCAAAAGCACGTGATCTTTGGAACATGAGGATGCAGAGTTAAAAAAGAACCACTTTAATGGGGAAAACTATTCTAGGAAGCAATGTTGGGTCTCCACCCATTTCTGGACTTACTTACTCATAGTGGCTTGTATTAAAACTGAGCTTGACCCAGGTAGTCACTAACTTGGCATCTTTGCGAGGTGATCTCAGTTTCTTATACTCTTATCAATGTTTCCATTGTGTGAACTAGGAGAGTGCCATGTTGAAATGGTTGAACTGCAAAATGTAAATCTCTTCTGTTGATTAGTGTGTAAAATTGTAAATAATGAAAATGGGATATCCTTTTACATGACATTTCATGAAATATGGACTGTGGATGGGTGTGTACAGCTGTACATGCACGTAACTAGAATGATTGTTTATGATCTTTTATTTTCTTGTCACCTTGCCCAGGTATGCGACTGCTAGCGCCCGCTCTGATGGTCTTCTTCTACTATGTGGAGGGAGGGATGCGAATAGCGTGGTTAGTGCTATTTCTGATTACACATCATGGGCGATGTTGATATAATTAGGTTCACTAGCCTTTCTTTTTCGTATGTGGTTTGTTAGATAATGGAAATTCAATAAGTTTTCCTTGTCAATAAAATTCTGTAAGTGCTTATATATAATGGGTTACGTCTTGGCACTTTGTACTGACTGCCTTGTTCGAACACTTCTATTCATATAATCATCTGCAGCCGCTGGCAAGTGCTTATGGGCTTGCCAAACATAGGGATGGTCGTTGGGAATGGGCCATTGCTCCTGGTGTCTCACCGTCTCCCAGATATCAACATGCAGCAGTAAGTTCTTTCATTGAGTAGTACTCTTTGTATTCCATCTTTTTCTTGGCAGAACTCATAATCTATATCCTGGTGTTTCTAGGTTTTTGTTAATGCTCGTCTTCATGTATCTGGAGGGGCACTCGGTGGTGGACGCATGGTAGAAGACTCATCAAGTGTTGCTGGTACTTTTATTTATTTCATTTTCTTTTATTATTTTCTTTGTCTTTTTCCAAATCCTCTGAAAACCTGACACTATTTTAAAAGCATGTGCATTACATCAAGCTCTTTCTAAAATTTATGTGATTGTTTTTCTGTGTAGTTTTGGACACTGCAGCAGGAGTTTGGTGCGATACAAAGTCTGTTGTCACTACTCCAAGGACTGGCAGATACAGTGCTGATGCTGCTGGTGGGGATGCATCGGTAGAATTGACAAGGCGCTGTAGGCATGCTGCTGCTGCTGTTGGTGACTTGATCTTTATCTATGGTGGTCTCCGTGGTGGTAAGTTGGTTTTCGAGGCGGTAATAGTCAGTAATGTTTTGGTTATTTCCTCTCTCTGATAACTTTATCTTTTCCCGATTCCCTTGCAAGACATCGAGTCTTTTAACTTGTTTCAAAAACTATCGAGTATGTTTTTGATTTTCTTTATGAAAGCTATTGGGACTCGTGATATATGTGTTTTAATGTTACTGAAGAGGACTCTTGAATCTTGATGCATGGGGCTAATAATGTCATGAAGTGTGGCCTCTTTTCTTGAATTCAATTATTATTTGTTAACTGTGAATATTACTAGCTTATCACAGTCGATCTGGTCAGATTATTCATGCTATGCCCTTCCATCATTAAGCTCTATTTTCAGAGTTCAATATACAAAAATGCTACCTCATAGTTCTTCCTATTACCCACCACTTGTTAAAACTGCCTGGAGTATATGAGAATCTGCGAATAGCAACTGTATTTGGAAAATGTGAGATTTACTTGATTTCTAATGGTGAAAATTAGTATAAGTTGGATGCATGTAATTGAAAAAGAAAGATGGCCGATTTCTCCTATTGAAAATTATGATGTAGGTATACATGTTCAGGATATTAGGTAAAAAGGACTTAATTTTACTTTGGGGGTCATGGGAGAATGTGATGTGAATCTTTATCATCAGCGATGCATGTTTGAATTGAGTTTGTAGCGACAAAAGATACATAAAACTCGAGTTGTTAGGGATCAAATGATCAAGATATGCAGTAAATATACCTGTCCATGACATTGACACCACATATACATTTGAGAAAGTGAGTTATGAGATCTCAATGGATTCAAACCCTAAAACATTGAGAATTGCATACTTTAATTTGCAAATACAGACAATAATATAAAACTGCTATTTGCTTCAGTCACTGAGGTTCTGAAAGAAGTGACATTGAGTTACCATCACAAGTTTAGAAGCTCGGTATAATTATCGTTTACTGAATATGAAGATGCTCAACAAATTTGACATGCTTAATTGTGCTTTCTGTGATTAAGACGGTAGCCTTACTCTTTTGAATGATTGTGAGCATCATTTATTAATTGCCCAAGTGGTGTTAATACTGAAAACTGAGGAAGAACCATGGCGGGGTTGTCATTTAAGTTGTTCCTATAGGTGGCATGTTGAGAAGTTGTTTATCATAGATAAGTCAATTGAGTTTTTCATGCAAGTGGCATGTTAAGATGTTTGTTTAAACTACAATCTGCTATTGCCCAAGTTCATCTTCTGGAACATTGTTCGTATGTTTAACTACATGCACACACTCACTCAGAGCCTTCTTTACATGGGTCTGTGTCTATAGTCCCATGCCCCACTTCATAACTCATTTCTGTTACCACTTACGAAGTACAAGTGAAATTGATGTTCCATATTTTTCGTCTTTTTTCTCAGGTTTTCTGTTTCACCTTACTCTCAGGAAATTAGATGTTAGTTCCTGGTCTGGTTATTGTCTCAGATTGTATATTTGGTAGATTTGGGATAGTGGCAATGTTCAAAAGTCTCAGTAGGGTACCAAGGCATTTTGCCTATGTGATGCTGAGTCGTAAGCCTGAGGACACACGAAAAAAAATCTTAAAAAAAAAAAGAAAATAAAAAACCTTTAAAACATTGTAGACTATAAAAAATAGCCCAAAAAGCTGAGATGAACAATAAGAATTCCGAAGGACACGACAAACAATTGCATACCTTAGTTGCCCTAAGGCTTAGTCTTGAGACTCAGCTTTGACAAATGGCAAGGTGCGTCAGCTTTGAGGCGTTTGATGAAAGCCTCTGTGAGTTGTACCTCGGGCGTAAGCCTCAATTATTGTTTATAAACAATGGATAGTTGAATTCAATAGATTTGTAAAAACACAATTTTGTATATGGGCTAGTGCAGTATTTTTTAGTTATTGAGTATGGAATCAAATGGTATTGATCATTGACATGTTTGATTCCGTAGGGGTGTTGCTGGATGACTTACTTGTCGCTGAGGATCTTGCTGCTGCTGAAACAACTAGTGCAGCTTCTTATGCAGCAGCTGCAGCTGCAGCAACCAATGTGCAGCAAGGGAGGTTACCAGGTAGATATGGTTTTATTGATGATGGAACAAGCCCTCTGGTGCCTGGTGCTGCTGCTGATGGTGATGTGATAGTAGGAACTCCTGTTGCTCCCCCTGTAAATGGGGATATGTATACTGATATTAGCACAGAAAATGCAATGCTTCAAGGTTCCCGGTATGTTTGCTGCTAAATGCTGCATTGCTTTATGCTCTGTAATTTACAATCTGTTTGGTAGTTAGGCTCTTTGAGTCACTTCAAGTTCAGGTATTAAATGTGGCATGCTTTTCAGAAGACAGAACAAAGGTGTTGAGTACTTAGTTGAGGCTGCAGCAGCGGAAGCTGAAGCTATTACTGCTACGCTAGCTGCTGCTAAAGCTCGGCAAGTTAATGGGGAAATTGAGCTTCCAGATAGGGATCGGGGGGCTGAGGCCACCCCCAGTGGAAAACAGATCTCTACCTTGATTAAGCCAGATTCTGCAGTGTCTAATAATTCTACTTCAGCTGGAGTTAGGCTTCATCACCGTGCTGTTAGTATCTAGATGGTTAATGAATTCAAGTCTATTTCAATTCGGTCAAAGCTCAGTTGGTAAAAGGTTCTTTATATGCTATTAATACATCTGCAGGTCGTTGTAGCTGCAGAGACTGGTGGTGCTTTAGGTGTGGCCAGACAGCTTTCAATCGATCAATTCGAAAATGAAGGCAGACGTGTCAGTTATGGAACTCAAGAAAATGCAATGGCAGCTAGAAAACTTCTAGATCGTCAGATGTCCGTTAATAGTGTACCGAAGAAGGTATTTTTTTTCCTTCCTCCATATCATAATAAGCCTCAGTTTGGCTCCCATTATTCCCCATTAAATTATAATTCATTTTTCTATCTTTTCTTATCAATCACACATTCTTTAATAAAATAATATTGCACGTATATCTAAAAACTTTTTCTTCTTTTTTAACCACACATTCATTAAAAAATTACTATTCCTCTCATTATAATGTGGAATAATGGGGCCAAACAGCCTATAAATCATATCACGTTGGAATTTCAAGTGATCTATTCCTCTCTTTATTACGATTAAGAAATATCAGTAATTTCTGAATTTTTAATGATGTAAAATTTACTTTTAGCTTTAATTTCTGTTCTAGCATAATATTGCTGGAACTTTTGTGATATAATCTGTTTATTTGTTGTGGTTACAATGGGATCGTGACAATTCTATTTTATTTTGTTGGTTATGATAAATATATTGTATTATGTTTGAATCGTGGCTTCTCTCTTCCACTCTCCAGGTGATTGCTCATCTTTTAAGACCTCGTGGTTGGAAACCTCCAGTTCGCAGACAATTTTTCTTGGATTGCAACGAGATAGCAGATCTTTGTGATAGTGCTGAAAGAATATTTGCAACTGAACCTAGTGTACTACAGCTCAAGGCTCCTATTAAGATATTTGGTGATTTGCATGGGCAATTTGGGGATCTTATGCGCCTTTTTGATGAGTATGGATCCCCTTCAACTGCAGGGGATATAGCGTAAGTTTCAGACTTTACAACATCCTTCTATATGTGTTAGGTCCCCAACCAGATTCTCAAGTTCTTGGATACAGTTTCAATTATCTAGATTTCTTAAAAACATGCTGGTGTTTACTTGCTTATTCCGACATAGCTTTGAGACTGCTGTTTGATATGAAGTATTACATTTGTTTTTAAACTTTATTGACCTCTAATGAGTGGCTAATTTGCATTGATGACTATCAGATATATTGATTATCTCTTCTTGGGTGATTATGTTGATCGAGGCCAACACAGTTTGGAAACCATAACCCTACTCCTAGCTTTGAAGGTACTTGGCTTCTCTGTCAGTAGTAGAGTGCTATGATTTTATATTTGCTTCGTGGTATATTAATACGTGTTTTCATGTGTAGGTTGAGCATCCGCTTCAGGTGCATTTGATTCGTGGAAATCATGAAGCTGCAGATATCAATGCACTTTTTGGTTTTCGAATTGAGTGCATTGAACGCATGGTAATGATTTAATTTTGTTAGTTAGTTCTTTTTTATGTCTGAATAAAGCTGTAGACCTTATGATCACGTTGTGAACAGGGTGAAAGAGATGGAATCTGGACATGGCATCGAGTAAACAGATTGTTCAATTGGCTCCCCCTGGCAGCATTGATTGAGAAAAAAATTATTTGTATGCATGGTGGTATAGGAAGATCAATAAACCATGTAGAACAGATTGAGAGTATTCAGCGCCCAATTACAATGGAAGCAGGATCGATTGTCCTTATGGACTTGTTATGGTTGGTGAATGCTATCACCATATGTTTTCAATAGCATTCTTCTGATTTTCTACTGTTCTATTCTAACTCGTGAATTTTTCTGGTAGGTCTGATCCCACTGAAAACGACAGTGTAGAAGGATTAAGACCGAATGCAAGAGGTCCTGGATTGGTTACCTTTGGGGTGGGCACTTCTCTCATTCTTTTTTTATTCCAAGAATAGCTCCAAATATTGATTATTTTGTTCTTAATGTTGTGTTTATCAATTTGTTGGAATTATATGAATCTTTTTGGGGGTTGGGGTTTGAGGGTGGGATGATGGGCTGATGGGCTGATGTTCAGGCTAAGAATGATGCTATATCCTTAGCCTAGCTTTGATAAATGTTTGGAGTCAGAAAATTAGTGGAGAGTACAAGTCAAAGAGCAGCTATAGTTTCAAGTTTCTGATGAATCAGGAAGCAATTGAACGATGTCCAAATTAATACCATGGCATGCCACACAATTCTTCAAGCCAGTTAGTTTTTTGGACATTTCCTATTCTTTTGTTTTTAATCGGTGGATTTGTGAAATCTTCTAGTTATTATGGTCAAAAGCTATGATTCAACTGTCAATAAGAATAGAAGTATGGCAGTTCAATAGTATTTAGCATGTTTATAGAAGGTTGGATGATACTTACCCCATAAACTTTTAGCCTCTGTTAACTGATTGAGGATGATAAAGGTGAATGCGATAATTTGGTTTATTTTACTAGAGACCTAGGCTTCAATATTATTGTATTGAAGAATGTGGTTGAATATAAGAAAGAGAAAAATGTATTTTTCGGATGATGGAGCCCAAACAAAGGCTATACTTACCCATTTATGATCAGTTTCAGCTGTTGGTTATGAATTCTCTTTAGCAAAAGATTATTCAACCTGTTAGAGAAATATTCAGTAACTACAAGAAACTTCTATAATATATCATGACAATGTTTGCTTCATTTAACAATATGAAGTGCTTCTATTATTCTGGCCCAAACTGTTGGATAATCTACCTTCTTGTACAAGGATATGAATAGTATTTTTGAATGTTCCTTAGGTCTTATATTCAACTTCAAGATTATAATATCTCAGGTGCAACTATATTAAGGTTTAGTCCATTATTTGATGCTTGTACGTAAGAAAATGAGATTTTTATTTTTTATTTTTTTTATTGCTAGTATCTCTATCAATTTTAACATTATGCGATGTTCATCTTTGCAGCCTGATCGTGTAATGGAATTTTGTGACAACAATGATCTACAATTGATTGTTCGGGCTCATGAATGTGTGATGGATGGATTTGAAAGATTTGCTCAGGGGCATTTAATTACTATCTTTTCAGCAACCAACTACTGTGGTATGTCCTGATATATTGACTATTTACTCATTGTTAGACGATTCTCCACCATTCAATTCTTACCTTTTGATTTGAACATGGCTCTCTCTGGAATTTTTATTTTCGACTTCTTCAGGTACTGCAAATAATGCTGGAGCTATCTTAGTTTTGGGTAGAGATCTAGTGGTGGTTCCAAAACTAATTCATCCATTGCCGCCAGCAATTTCATCTCCGGAGACCTCTCCTGAACGCCAAATAGAAGACACATGGATGCAGGTTAACTTTACTTTTGGTTTCCAATATGTTCATGTTCACAATCAAGGGGAATTGCATCGTCGGTCCCCAACCTTTCATTATAGTTGCATAATGACTCCCCTTAACATCAACTTTCCAAATCTATGGACAATTGTCAGATGTCCCCCACCTGCCCAACTTCATGAAGCTAAATTTTGCTTCCCAACTAGGGCTGATGCCCAGAAATTGGAAGTGAGGCATGTTTCCATTAGGGCCACTTACCGATTTAAAATATTTGGATCTTTTTCCTTTCTTTTTAAATTTTTTATCAGGGCCGCAACTTTAATGCAACATTGGGGATCAACTTACTACTTGGACAATTGATTGGGCCAATTATTCAATTTTCCTTTCAGTCCACGTCTTGTCATTTCCTGCTGATGTCATGTATTTGTTTCTATTGTGAAACTAGGAGCTCAATGCTAACAGACCGCCTACACCAACTAGGGGCCGTCCTCAAGTGACTAATGATAGAGGTTCTCTTGCTTGGATTTAGATTTTGCTCCCAGATTGCTTTCCCGTACTTCCAGGCTATGCTAACACTAGGAAATTTCCAGTGATCTGTACATAGCATGACTCCACGTTGAGGATTCTGCATAGATAAGGTATTCTGTCTTAGAGATGAAGGCCCTTGAATTCCCACATGTATCTTACACACACTGGAGTGCCTTTGGAAGATAAAGATGAAGAGTTTGAACACGTTGCAAGCGGCTAGTTGTAGACTACATTTGTTGTGCTGAAAGCAGTTCAGGATTTCCAAAAGCTGTACATGATCCACAACTGGTAGAAGTCAGTGTCATTTCTTCCTTAGAGTGGGTAGACTTGTTTTGTTTTTTGTCATCGTGTAGGTGTATTATTGTTATGCGCATTATTATTATTTGGGTTGTAAGAGGACTTGGGGTTCGTGTACGAGGTTGGTGAGATAGAATCATAATCATCTTTGTTCATGTATAATACAGGTTTTGCTGTGTAATTTGTGTTTGTACAATGTAAAAACCTTCGTGTGAAGATAAGAAGTTGTTTCTGCTCCCTCGCGCCCAAATGACTGTTAAATCAGTTTTTGAGCATTTTATTGACAGACGTGAAGGTAAATAAATAGAGGTCTTTATAGGGATGAATCATGCTACATGTACAACATTATTTGTTAGTATTGGTTGACAACATCTTATTTGGTATCATCATATCCAACCATTTTTAAAAACTGTTTTCTATATCACGTGCTAGGATTTTGACAACACGTGGTTGTCACCATTGTTGTCAACAAATGTTGTACACTTGACTTTATTCTTATAGGGATGCTATACAACTGCTAGTCAGCATCTATTCACAGGTCTGAACGTAATGTTTGTTGGGATCTTCTGTCTCGAGCATCAGAGGCTGAATATCTCCTTGACCTGCAAAAATACACAGAAAAATTCCTTCTGTCACATTCTTTCTGATGGAATGCGTATTCCTCCCTGAATCTTGTGAAAAAGAACATATTCTCACCTTTTTTCCACCCTTTATACTGTCCCTGCAACTGGAAACGGTGATAAAATAGGGGCGATCAACAATCAAGAAATTTAGTATCTTGTACGCATTCCGATGATTGGCCGAGCGAGTGGATTTGTTTTGTGAACGGTGCGTTATGACCCATATGAAGCCATGACCATTGTCTTCTCACAACATACAAGGTTAGTGAGTGTTTAAACCATGTCTAGATTTGAATATAATGGCATTAAGGCAATGTTCAATTATGGTTTCTTCCTCATCCTTCTTCAATCTACAAATTTCAAAGGTATTTAAGATATAATTGGTTGATTTCTGTATGCTTTATATCAATCCCATACATCTTTTTGATTTTGATGGATTATTATTCTTTACATCAGTTATAAGTAAATAAGTTTGTTTTACACGCTAATTAATTTAGTGTATGTAATGGTAAAAATCCCGAATTGGAAGTGCTTTGAGCTTGAAGGAAGGGATTTGGAGCTTAATTGGAGCATAAATGGTCGAACTGAAGAGCTACTGAGCAGTTGGGGACGTGATTGGCAGTTTTGGAATAGTTGATTGGATGAATTCCCAAGTTTTGGAGACTAAATGCGATATTTGGAAAGTTTGGGGACCAAAATTGGACAAGAACTTTAAGGTCAACTTGAACATTCTCAAAAATTGGTTTACATCTTTTAGGCTTGGTAATATCTCAAATCATCTATGACAAAAATAACTTTAATCCAATGAATCATTAAAAAACTGTCACGTATTCAGGGTGTAAATCAAAGTGTAAAGCATGTTGTCCAAGTGGCTTAATTCCTAAGATTTTGTATGTTTAAGTGTAGTAAGTACTGTGAAAAGTATACTGTAACAAATTAAAATTGAACATTTTTTTCTTTTAGTGATCGAATCTAGCACATCAAACATGTCATTAGTTTTTTAACTTTTTAAAATCTCGATTAATTTAAGTATCGAACTGTAATAAAATAGATATCACATTGATATCAAGACATTCCACTAGAAAAATAGGCAAGTTACCAAGAAACTAAGGCCGTTGCAACAACTAATTACATAAACAGTCATTGTTTAAAACAATTTTAAAGTATCGGCTCCATGTTTATTTGGTTATACAAATCTTTTTGAGAGAAGAAAGAGTGACGAACTTGAGAGCAATAATAAAATTAAGGACTTATAGTTGATAAATTAAAAGTTGGGATTCAAGAAAATTTGATCATTAGGAGGTGGCAATGTAGTTTGGCTCCCAAATTAATAGACTTTTCCTTCGTTCTTTGCATCCCTTAAACAAAGGGCAAATGAGCACCAAATCTTGGTGTTCATGTGTTTTTTCACCATTGGAATGGGAAATCTTGTGGTTGCTTTTTATGGGAATGTATTGTGTAGTAGTGATGAAGTTTGTCTTGCTCCGCCAGAAGTATTCGTAGGCATTGAACGAGGCGGTAGCGGCCGGTGGTGGTGGTGTGGAAATCAGCTGAGCTACTCTTGGTGGTGGCAATGGTGGAAGTGGCAGCTCCTCCCCAACCTCAATTAACTTGACAGTTTTGTTGAATTTGTTAGACCATGTTGGATTCACCTTGTTTCTTAGTCCCAAGAACTTCTTCACCATCAATCCTGATTTATCCACACTTATTATCCCATCAGCTGGTTTGGGATTCTGCTTAATCATAGACTGCACCTCCACTTCCACCTCTGCCGGTGCCGGTGCTGCCACCTCCTCCTTCACGGCTGCCTCCTGAAAAGTTGGTGGATTGATCAAAGTGAGGATAAGGCGGCCATCCTGGCGGCGAGCCTGGAAGCAGTTTCTTGAAGGAACAGACACAGATTCAAGAATTAATCTCCCATTTTGGCGCTGGCAGTGCAAACGAAGTGAATTTCCATTGCCACCGCCAATGGAAGGAATTGGAGGGGTAAATGGCCGAGGGGAAACTGTTTTGTACTTGACAACATTAAAATCTCTGAAGGATTTGGACACTTTTTCTTGGCAGTAATTTTCTGTTTTAGGAGGGTCCAAGGAAAAACCATCTGAGCCAGTTTCTGATCCAAGATTTTCAGTACAAATTTCAAGACTTTTTTGACTCAAACTCCTGGCAGATCTTTTCACGAGAGGATGAACGTAAGGTGTTGAAGAATTCTTGGATGAATCTTGATTGTTCTTTTGAGATAGAATTGAACCCCAACAATCTAATCCAGATGGATTTTGATCCGTCTGATTCTTCTTCTTCTTCTTCTCTTTCTGTAATTGAATTGACCTCCAAATTTCATCTTGCCCTGGCATGTTTTCTTCATGTTCTTCTTCACTTTCTGATGAAGAAGTTGAATCAGAACAGTTGATCGCTAGTTCTTCAGATGATGCAATCTTTTTCATGGAGAAAAACCCATTTTGTAACAGCCATTTCTTTGAAGACATATCAGCTGAAAGTGTTTTTCTTAAGGAGGCTATTGGTTTAATATCAGAATCAAGAATGGTGAGTATACCTTGTTTCTCGATGCCTTTTATTGATGTCATCTCCTAAATCTTTAAATGTCTTTCTTGGGTTTTGCACTTTTGCGGGTTTTTGAGTACGAGTTGATCTCACACCTTTTCACGTACTCAGAAGACCCGCTGCCTGAAATCCCTTTATGCAGAAATGTGATTGGCTAGAGGAGGATAAGTGTAGAGTATGATTAGACTTCACACAGTCCAACGCTCCAGGATAGATCGGAGAATGTGTAAACAGTATTTCGTCTAAAAAAAAAAAGACCGGTGAACAAAATCCCAAGTTACAAAGAAATATTTTGTTTATCTGAAGCAAGCAAGAGCATCCAATGGAGGTGGATGACAGTTGCAAGCTAATGGAGGAATGGACAATATATGAAGGCGATGTTGGAGGATTTAATGGTGAGGCTGTGAAATTGGATGTTTGTTACAAATGAAAAGAGTGGAAGTGTTGGAGTATATGTAGTAGTCCAAAAGGCCTGTGGGAATTGTGTCCATGGCAGTGGGACCCTTCTTATTCTCCACCATGAAAAAAGACCCTTTTCACTTGTTTCCTATTTATTATTATTATTATTATTTTCCTTCCCTGTTGATAAAACAAGAAACTCATTTTCACAGTTCTCTCATCCAACTGTATTGGGAAAATTGTATGATTGTTTTTAATGTATTATCTTAGTAGCAAGTTGATTCTTAAAATTTATAAAGAATAATTAAATTCTCAACGTTTTATTAGTTGCATAATCCTTAATTTTTTAGTGATGTAACCGTTTTAATTTTTGTAAAATCCTCACGTGTGCCTAACTGACCCAAAAGGTCAAATCGAACTGGCTCGAGTTGATTTGGGGGGATGCTGGTTTGTTTTTTTGGGTTAGCTTGTACCAACTTAAAAATCTCGATTTGAGAGGTCGAATTTGAAAATATTGATTTTATGGGAAAAATCTATTTTAACCTCACAAACCAAACCGACCAAATTGACTCAAGTCGGTTTATTCATCTTTTTTATTTGAGTCGATTTATTTATATTTGTAGGTTCAATTTCAGTTTGGGATTTCAACCAACCTGAACTATCAGTTTGATTGTCGAGTTCGGACCCAACTCGACTTGTGCCCACCCCTAAGTTTAAGTTTAGAAAAATAAAATATAGTTTCCATTAAGATGAGCATGAGAGCATCAAGATATAACTTAGTAGAGATTTCAATGACCTTTGCCCCTGAATAATGTTGTGTAACCATAATGAAAGGTTGAAAATTATTTTGCTTCTTTTAAAGATCGGTGACCAACTTATTACTGGAGCAATAGATTAGGGACCAATAGTGAAAATTTCCCATATGAATATACATGGTGCCCAAATCTATCCAATATTCATTTGCCAAGTTTACTAGCATTCGACCATCTTATTTAAAAGTCCAAGTTATTCAATGTTCGAGAACAGTTAAATTTATTTTTTATCAAAAGTTTGACATGCATGTAGTTTCGTAAATGAGATGAGATGAAGTTTGACCTTAAAAATTTTGCACGTTGTGATAACATGTTGATTATTGGATACACTTAGTTAGGTTAAAAATAATACTTTTTAAGAATTTTCTTGTGCATCGTATCAATGAAGATAAAATTGATGCATTTCTATACTATTATAGGGCCTTGAAAAATATAAATGTAAATAATAAATTTTAAGTACAATTGAATTTTTATTTACCTTTTTTGGAAAAAAAAATAAAAATAAAGGACTTGATGCAACTTGTACAAAACTTCTAGTCAAATTCGTAATTTGTGCAGTGAACTAATGCTATTCAGCGTCTTGAAAAAAAAAAAAAATGATATTTTGCTAGAAAAATAATGGTGAAAGTGAGAGGTCACGACAAATAAGATAAGGTTAACATCACTAGAATATCTCTTCCAAGAAGTTCTCAATTAAGTAAATCAAAACAAGAAAATGATTGGATGAAAATGGCTCGAGGAAGAAGCAATGGAATCACTTTCAGAGGCCACTAAAATTGGGTGGCAATAAAATTTATTATTTTCGACATAAGTATCGCCACACACTCTATTTAGTATAAGAAGCAACCTATTAGTTCTCGACTTTTCTTTGTAGCACTATGAGTCGGTAATTTGTCTATTCTTTATTAAAAGTAATGGGATGTTCATAAAAGTATGTACCACATTAAACTTTTGAATATAATCCAAGTTAAGAAGTAAAAACTAGTTTTATATAGTCGAAAATGCGAGAGCCACGTTAAGATGTAAATAGTATTTGGAGGGTGTCTATTATTGAAAAGCGATACAATTATAACGGAAATGTTAGCTATTAATGTGCTCTTTTTAAAGTCAGGGACCAATTTATTATTGGTATGATAAATTGGGGATCAATAGTGCAATTATGTATATATGGAAATAGTGCATGGAATCACGTCTTTCATTGGGACCGTTCTTCCCACTCTCTCTCTCTCTCTGCTTATATACTAGAGAAAGTTCCAAAAATCTGATGGTTGTGTTCATGTCTATTGGGAAGAAGTAAATTAGTAACAAAAGTTTGTGACGTTGATACTCGGAAATACACATATCGTACGTGTATTCTCATCGAGTTTCGGGTCCCACACAATAATGCAAATTTCGGATGAATAAGGGTATGTCTGGCAGAGTTTCTGCTTTTTGTAGAAGATTTTTAGATGAAGATGACTATTAAAAAAACTCTTCTAGTCAGATAAAATACTTTAAAAAAATTATTCAAATATATTTAAAAGTGAATTATTAGTTTCAAGATCAATTTTCGACTTTTCAAAAACTTTATTAAACGAGACCTAAGAATTGAGAAACAAGAAATTAGAATGTGACATTGATAGTTGTACGTTTTAATCTTTCTACATATATTCCAGATACGGTCCAATTTCTATTTAATGATACTAGAGAGAGAGAGAGAAACAATTTCACCGTTTTGAGTTTTAATTAAGAAAAACTAAATTCACCCTAATATTCTAATCCATTCCAGAATTTTAGCTTTACAAAAACATTAAGCATAAAATGTACATTTGTCGCGATTCGTGATAAAAAGGAACATATTCTCTTTTCAGAAGTCAACTCACTCGACTATTGGATCAACGAGCTTCTAATTGCATAAATATATAAAATAAAAAAATTAGCCAAATAAAAAAAAATTAGTGTCGTGTGTCAAATGATGAACATTCCGATCTGACTCGAGCAAGTTTATTATATATTTGATTAGAGATTAAATAAATAATTGTGCATTAATGTGATTAATTTATTATTATTATTATTATATGTAAGTATATAGTTAGTGGGCTGATTGTATTATTATTATTATTATTTTAATTATTAGTATACTAATTGTCGTACGAATTAAGTCAAAAGTTTTTGATTAGTGAGGTCATTGGATTCTAACCTAGGCTCTTAGCAAGAATTTGATGCATTATCAATAAGGATAAGAATAAAAAATAAATAAAATTTGAGGGGGGGATTTTTTTATAAAAGGGATCGTGTACTATAGACTATAGTATAGTCCATAAATATATATATTATTTTTTTATTTTTGTTACATTTTAATTTGTCGTATGACCTATTCTTGGCATGTGGTTGGTGATGACCATTTGAATTAGTTCGTCTCTATAGTTCGTGTTGCAGATTTGACCATCATTTGAATTATGTTATGAGTTAGCTCGTATCTATAGTTGGTATGCAGACTAGGCGGCAATTTGAAAACGTTATGAGTTAGCTCGTCTCTATAGTTCGTGTTGCAGACACAAGCGTCGTTCAAAAAAATTATATTGTGAGTTAGGTCGTCTCTATAGTTGGTGCTGCATGCTAGCTCGACTATAGCTATAGTCGATGTCTATATCCATAGGCTAATATTTATAGAAATAAAACTATAAGAAAAAATACAGGACCAGAGGTTATGGAAAGTGAGCATATGGTTCTGCCAGCTTTTGCTTAGGTCTGTGATTCCCACTTTGCACTGAAATGACAGTTAAATGGACGATGGCTACCTATCTATCTAATAGGAGAAATTCTAGGTTTCAAGATTACTATTTTTTTGGTTAATTTGTTATATTTATGGAAAATAAAGAAGCAACTTCATCATTAGATAAGCTTAAAAATTATATATACACCTTACATTATATTTGTTGGAAAAAATGGCTCGGTGAGCTACTTTTGACATAATTTTAAGTGATATTCGTTTGTTCTTTTTAAAAGATCAAAGTCGATTTGTGTTCTCTTCCGTGAAAACATCGAAATCATATATTTTGTGTAACAACATTCACATACTTTAGGGATTGTGACATTTTTGTGCTGATTCTAATATTGGCCCGTGTTCGTTTAATGGACGTTTTGTAAGGTTCAAAAGGAATTTGATCCGTTTAACGGATAAAAAGTATTCTTTATCCTTAAAGCTTCGACAAGATTTTAAGTTGGTCTTCTAAGTGTGATTTGTTTTAATCAATCATCAAAGTAATTATTCTAATGCATATTTTGTAAGGTTCGATGGTTTAACTTATAGGTAAGAAATATTTTTAATCATTCTAGTTTCTGTTTAATCACTCGAATCTACAATTTCCCAAAGTTAAAAGGACTAATAGCTTCCTTTTTAGGGACAAGGACCAGCATAAAGTTAAGGATGTCATGCAATTTGATTTGATTTGATTTATATCTTTCCTTTTACATAATGAGTAAGTAAGAATTAAGAACAAGATCCAATTTCTTATTTATAGCCAATCAAAACAAATATATTCAATATATGGTCCATGTCGAATATAAACATTAATAAACAACACATTTCGTCGTGATTTCAATGTAAGTTAAATTTATCTATAAGTTACTTATTTTGTCAAACATGTACATTACTCGAGTTTATTTTTTAAAAGAAATTTCGACTTACCGAAAATATTCATTGAAATCCATAATTCAAATACTTTATTTTTCATGAGAAAATATATTCTGAACTACATATGACTAGAGGGTTTCTGAATTTTGAGGGAAATGGATAATAATTGCTGATTACTTATTAAATTTATATATAAAACTATTTTCACACGTGTATGATCCCAAAGTGACATTTTACTAGAAATATTTTAATTGTGACTCTTAATCCATAGGATGAATTATGAGAGGATTAGACCTCACATCTAGCAAGTGATAATCTAAATACAATAGGCCTTATCCCAACAATTTGGGGAGTACACGAGAAATTGAAATGTGATTTTGTCAAATTTAAAAGTATTTTTTAATTAATTCTAGAACTAAAACGAGATTGAGAGAAGAAGATGAAAATGGAGGTAGAAGATATATGTGTGCATGAAGTAGTGAGAGATGGATAGGCTGAAAAGGCTGGAAGCAAGATCGAAGAGAAACAAAATATCAAAAAATAACCACGCGAGAAAAAGCAAGTGATTTGATCATATCAATCAAGACAACTAGCTTAGATCTCACGTGGCTTGCCTAAGCAAGCATGGAGCTCTTGCAATAGAAAAAACATTGGAAGCAAATGAAAATCGTCATCTCTTTCATACTTCTATTTTAGATGGATTTTACCATTTTGAATGAAAACCATTCAAAAAGAGGCCTTAAATTAGTTGAAAATACATGTTTACATTAGCACTCAACTAAACAAACAATTAATATAGAAAGACATAAAAGAAATGAAAATCGTCATCTCTTTCACCGACCACCACCACATCCCTGGCAATAGCCCTCACTATTTTAGATAAGAGAAACACCAAGTAACTTCAATTTCTTCTTAGAATCAAGAGCGTCTATAATCGGCATATTTTGCTTATCATTGAGGTGTTAGAAGAAAACTCCAAGGATCGAGAGAAAACGATATTTCGTTTCTTTTGTGAGGGAATAATGAGTGTTTGGTTTTGGGGTTTGAATTAAAGTGGTTGGTAAAATATAGTATTCATTCATTCATTTCATTTTACTTTACTTTTTCCTTCCCAAACAATAGAAAACATATTGTCCCTCTAATTTTCCATCCATTTCCTTCTTCCTTGGACGCAAAGAAAAATCAATCATGTGAAAAGACCATTCTGACCTTCCTTTGAAAGAAGAGAAGGGCAAACAGTGGCAAAAGGACCCAAATGATGCTATATATAAATCAACATACTTTGTGGCATGCAAAAGGATCACTGAAAATCATCAGATAATAAAAAGTCCATAATCATAGAGTTGTTCTTTGACAATCATTTCATATTCGAACGCTTGGAATGCACATTATAGACAAAGTTGAACCAAAAAGCAAAAAGATACAAACTAGGCTTTTTTATGCCAATAATTTTTTGTTGGTTTCTCAACAGTTTATCATTCACAATTACAACCCCATCATGTTACTGGTCTATCTCTCACCCGTCCATTTTATTATGTTAAGGTCGAATCGTTTCCCCCCTTCTTCAAATACATTATGCTAAGATCGAATCACTCTCGAGAATAGAAAATTACTTAATAGGTCCACACATAGCATATCCTAATCGCTAATTGACATATCTTTCCGAAGAAGTACACTATAGACTATAAAATGTCCCATAGACAACCATCTTGGAAACTCGAGAATTAAATCATACCGTTGAATACACAAAATGCATGAAATCATCACTAACATAATCATACTTGTCGATTATCTTTTCATGTGGTAGTGTGACAACATTCGCAATGTTCAATGAAGTTGTAATGCATTTATATACATTAATAATCCAATAGCGATTCCACGGTCATATATATCGATAATAATCTAAATTCTAGATGAATAACATTGCTCGTATTGAATAGTGTGGCTGCTAACGTTGAATCAAGGGCATTATGACACTTGACAAGAAAAAAAAATTGGCAATTAATAAAGAGAAGGTTCAAAAAAA
>CAIGRB010021896.1:23025-48107 GCA_903798255.1 Fraxinus quadrangulata
ACTGAATGGACACTTCGTTGCAATTTGGTTACTCCGTCTACATTTGTTAGTTTGATTAACGGGACAAAATATGGATGTAATGCTTAAACTATAACTAATATTTAAGTGCAATGACCAAACTTTAAACAAAGTTAAAGTTTAGTGACCAACATGAAATTTTGTTAAAAACGCAGTGTCCCCTTATGTTTTTAGAAGAATAATAAACAATGTCATTTTCCTACTTCTGTCTCCAACTTATTTTCAGACAAATTCTTGTATATATATATAATACTGCAAAGAGAAAGCATAAAATTTTGCGAATGAAATTGTGAGACGTGGTGACATGAGAGTACAACACGTGGCAGAGAAATTTTGGTATATTCCTACATGCCATGCTTACAAACGTGTGTGCATGCATTTGTTAAAGCTTTCCATGTCTTTTAAAAGTTAAAAGAATAATGATATATCACGTAACTAGTGCTATAACATTCGTCTAAGTAACGCTATATAATAAGTTAAATGAAATATAAAATTAAGTAATTTATTTAATTATATTTCTCATTTAATGTTACGATAGTACCATCTAGATTAGTGTTTTAATACTAGTGATGCTGAACAGCATTATTAAAGTTAATATATATAATCCTATACAAAAATTGCCCAAAAGACCATAGAGAAGTCCATCATTGATTTACGATCATGTTTAAAATGCGCATTCGAATAACTAGCTTGATCCTCTTCCCTTAAGGATCTTAAATGAGGAACCCTGATAGAAGCGTAGATTCCAACTATCGTAAATATATGCTATATATTAAATCTGAAAAATATATCGTGACTCGGTGGTTTCATCTCTTGGATTGCCTTCAATCCAACGGCTCCTAACAAGCCAGGTGTCCATCTCAGATGAAGAAGGCTTCTACTGTAGATCTCATGCAACTTCATTACATTTGGGCTGAAGGCATTAAAATCATTGGGCCTTTGTCTTGAGCCCATTTCCCAGTAACCCAGCACAAATTTTCTGTGGATGTCCTCCCTTCAGTGAATCGAGCATATTCTCTTATCTTGCAAGAAGAAAGACAACCTATGGTGGTTGCCACTCGACAATCCAATATTGAAGCTTCAATTTTCTAAATTTTTTTTCTTTAAAATTTATTTTCAATCACGCATTTCATTAACTTTTATAAAACCAAACATAACAAAATAATAATGGACCAACCTTCAAACAGAAGTGTCCTTCTTGTGATCATTGTGGGTTCGTGGTCAGACAAGTGAAGAAGTGCTACAAAGTACATGGTTATCTTCTTGGACATTGTCCCCTAAAGAAAATATAGAGAGACAAATTCGCTTTTTTTTTTCAAAAAAAAAAGGGTTGAAATGAAGAATGTTTTGGAGCCTAATTCAAGTTTTGACTCTTTAATTAAAGAGCATTTTGCTTTTAAAGAATCTCTTGATTATTTACATAAAATGTAATTTTTTTAAAAAAAAAATATGTTTGATAAATTAAGTAACGTAAATTCCTACATTCCTTCATGCACAAGTATTCAAGATTTAAATACCCAAAACCTAAATGCCCCTAACGTTTTTCTTAATCTCATTCTAGAATTGTGTCGTATGCAACCTTGTTTTCTTTAAAATATAAATGTCTCATTATATGTTGTCATCGACCATTGTACATTATAAATATCATATTTTTTAGTGCATTGCATTAATATCCATATAGATAAATGTGAATTAGATTTTCAACTTAAATAAGATAATACACAACGTGTGATCAATAAGATTCTACAAATTCTCATCAACTCACGATTTATGAACAATACACAACTTCAAAAAGTTAAAGTTTAGTGACCAACATGGAATTTTGTTAAAAACGCAGTGTCCCCTTATGTTTTTAGAAGAATAATAAACAATGTCATTTTCCAACTTCTGTCTCCAACTTATTTTCAGACAAATTCTTGTATACTGCAAAGAGAGAGCATAAAATTTTGCGAATGAAATTGTGAGACGTGGTGACATGAGAGTACAACACGTGGCAGAGAAATTTTGGTATATTCCTACATGCCATGCTTACAAACGTGTGTGCATGCATTTGTTACAGCTTTCCATGTCTTTTAAAAGTTAAAAGAATAATGATATATCACGTCACTAGTGCTACAACATTCGTCTAGATAACGCTATATAATAAGGTAAATGAAATATAAAATTAAGTAATTTATTTAATTATATTTCTTATTTAATGTCACGATAGTACCACCTAGATTAGTGTTTTAACACTAGTGATACTAAATAACATTAATCAAATTAAAATACATAATCTTGTCCAAAAATTGCCCAAAAGACCATAGAGAAGTCCATCATTGATTTACGATCATGTTTAAAATGCGCATTCGAATGACTAGCTTGATCCTCTTCCATTAAGAATCTTAAATGAGGAACCCTGATAGAAGCGCGTATTCCAACTATCGTCGATATATGCAGTATATTAAATCTGAAAAATTGTCCATCCCACCTGCTTTAAGTTCTTGAAAGTTTATCTTTGTCTCAATAGAGTCTTTCAATAGATAGTTAGGATCGGAGAAAGAATATAACTCATTCTTGAGATCAACATGTCGGATGGAAAAGAGGGAAAACTCTCCATTCACAGTTCTTCTTTAGAATAAACTTATAATTTAAAGAAAATTACTACATTTTGAGTAAAAAGAAGGTTTTATTGATTCTACATCCTTTCATAATAAAGAAAATGAATCTTTTCCCAAAAAATTTGAGCATGTCTTTTATATCTTTTTCTGTAAAATCATGATAAATTCGTACTCTTAATCTCTCAATTATTTTTCTTTTTCTATTTTCAAACCTTGAATTAATCGAACAATTACACAAAATGTATTGTTGTCCGACAAATTGATTGGTACCTTTCTTTGTTTTGTTCTTAATGGATTCTGAACTGACTAATTGTCTTTCCAAAATTGAGTGCAAAACATGTGTAAAAGCATAAGCTAATGATACTATTTCCGGAAGAACATTGGTGTACCCACAGGAAAGCACAAATAAAGCTTGTGGGAATTGAGAAGAATAAGGTGAAAATTATAATGTACATCTAGTTGAGCATTCACGGAACCGATAAAGCTCAAATTCACTAGCCCGATTTCAAAATTAATACAAGATTCAGATTTACAAGAGATCTCAAGAATCTCGCTCACGCACAAATGCTAGAACTTAAAAGATTATGACCTTATTTACAAAGTTACTATTCACCAAAAAAAAAGCTAAACATTTTCGCCTCGAAATTACAGTGTTTTACTTAGAGACTAATCAAAGTATAGAAGAATTTGAGAGAGAGAGAGAGAGACGTGAGAGTGGTTTCATCTCTTGGATTGCCTTCAATCCAACGGCTCCTAACAAGCCAGGTGTCCATCTCAGATGAAGAAGGCTTCTACTGTAGATCTCATGCAACTTCATTACATTTGGGCTGTAGGCATTAAAATCATTGGGCCTTTGTCTTGAGCCCATTTCCTAGTAACCCAGAACAAATTTTCTGTGGATGTCCTCCCTTCAGTGAATCGAGCATATTCTCTTATCTTGCAAGAAGAAAGACAACATATGGTGATTGCAACTCGACAATCCAATATTGAAGCTTCAATTTTCTAAATTTTATTTTTTTTTAAATTTATTTTCAATCACACATTTCATTAACTTTTATAAAACCAAACATAACAAAATAATAAAGGATCAACCTTCAATCAGAAGTGTCCTTCTTGTGGTCATTGTGGGTTCGTGGTCATTCAGTAGACAAGTGAAGAAGTGCTACAAAGTACATGGTCATCTTCTTGGACATTGTCCCCTAAGGAAAATATAGAGAGACAAATTCGCCTTTTATTTTAGAAGGTTGAAATGAAGAATGTTTTGGAACCTAATTCAAGTTTTGACTCTTTAATTAAAGAGCATTTTGCTTTAAAGAATCTCTTGATTGTTTACATAAAATGTAATTCTTTTTCAAAAAAAATATGTTTGATAAATTAAGTAACGTAAATTCCTATATTCCTTCATGCACAAGTATTCAAGATTTAAATACCCAAAACCTAAATGCCCCTAACGTTTTTCTTAATCTCATTCTAGAATTGTGTCGTATGCATCCTTGTTTTCTTTGAAATATAAATGTCTTATTATATGTTGTCATCGACCATTGTACATTATAAATATCATATTTTTTAGTGCATTGCATTAATATCCATATAGATAAATGTGAATTAGATTTTCAACTTAAATAAGATAATACACAACGTGTGAACAATACGTTTCTACAAATTCTCATCAAATCACGATTTATGAACAATACACAACTTCATAAGTTCTTTCGATCATTCCGTTTATTTCTTTATTACTAACTAACTGTAATTACTTCTGATAATTAAAGAAAAAATGTGAAGATGAAGCAAAGATACAAAATCCATAGCTTTTCATTGATAAAAATTTGCAATTTGCAAAAATCTCAATCCCAGAACATATATTTTCCATTCTATTTTGCTACATTGTAAGTGCAACATCTCCAAAAATAAACACAAGGAAAATAGGTAACTTTCACTTTACTACCAAACCTGTTCTTTCTCCATCAATCTTCACTTTCCAACAATCAATTCTTCGTGACGCCTTCGGTGTTCCTACAAAACCATAGATGTCTTTGTCATGACCTGAATCCAATAGATTTGTAAATCTTTAACGTCTTTTTTTTTGGCAACGGATCGACCTATCATGATACTTACATCATAAACGTTTTCAAGAAGTACCCGATTCTCCTTCACATAAACATTGATTGATGAGTTTCTTGAAGTTGAGGAAAAACAGCCTTCTCGAGGTTCCCAAAAAAGCAATGTCTCTCGTGAATTGACAATTAAATAAGCCTAATCAATAGGACGAGGTGAAGTTTGTAACAATAATTAATAAGAAATCAGTTGCCATCTCTTTGTGAAGTACTTCTCCAAAACCCGGCCCCATAGAACCGGTCCCACATTTCCCTGTCCCAATCAAGGGTTTCAGATTTTCCGCCATGGTCGTTATTGCTAAAATCTTCCGCTTCCGTCGATTCATCAGTTTCTCCTAATTCGAACTGGATTCCACTCTTCTTTTCCGCCGGATTTTCCTTTTCCTCCGACGAATTTTTCCTCTTCTTTAGCTTCAATAATCTTTTCCTCTTCTTTTTCCTCCAGAGTCCTGCGGGGAGTCTGTAGACGCCGAGGATCAAAAGGTGCATCATGGCACATGGACAGCAGCACCACACCGCCGCGCACTCCCCCGCCGTCTCCCCCATTCTACTCCCCCGATGATTCCCACCGATATTATTATTATTTTGATAGTTATCGCCGTTGCCGTTGATCCGATACTTCGCTGTACTTTTTGTCGTTGGTGGTGACGTCATCGTTGTCGCCGGCGATTGTATCGTGATCTCAACTGGCATACTGAATCATCTTTTGAATTTAAGTTTGGGTACATTCATTCAAGAATTGGATAATTGTACTGAAACCTGAAAGCAATTCGAGAGAGAGAAAGTTGAATGTGCTTTGTCCCTGAAAAAGAGGAAGATCTTAACTTCGGAGAAAACGACTTATTTATAGGATTATAACTGATTTTATATTAATTTATTTTCAAAAAATAAATAATATATCGAATTTATATTGTTTGGCAAATAATTAAATTCAAATTTTAATTTTAATAATAAATTTCATAAAATTCGTAATTACTCTTCACTTATTCACCATTCACTTTTAATTAATTAATAATTTCGGTAACTTATAATTATTTCCGAACAAACCCTAGTGTTAGAAAAATTTAATGTATATTTAGCATCTGTTTGAGCCATATTTTCATTCTTCTACTCATTTTCAATCACAGGTTCTTCATCACATCAATAACTTTTTCTTCTTTTTCAACCACATATTCACCATCACATCATAAAAAAAATGCATTCTCTCCTAAAAAATGTGAATTAAACACTCTTATACTTGAATCGATAGTAAAAAGAAAAAAAATAAAAGAACGTGGAAATTTGCGTCATCACCAACCTCCCCCACTTAAACCCATCACCTCGAACACTAGTAATCAACTAGTGGAAATGCGACCTTGTCTATTGCATCTTCTTTTTCGAAAACGTGACACCATCGTTGCATAGATTAATGTTGAGCATCACTAGTGCAACGTAACATTATCGAAAAATTTCATAGCTTTTATATAACTAAATTTAAATTTAAATTGTCTTTATTGCTTTTGATTATTTTATAAAATTTTATGAAGAGAAGTCCAAAACTAAGATGGGAAGGTATTGTGTTGGCGGTATCTGATATGAGGTGGAAAAGGCGGAATGGGGCAGCAAAGGCTGAATTGGAGAGAGGAATTAGGTAAAAGACAAGTAACTTGGCATTCTACAGGACGAGAAGTTAGATATGGATGCACTGCCGACTCAAGGTAAAAATCAAATTAGGAGGACAGTACTGGGGTGAGGTAAAAGATTTCTTTTTTGATCCCTTTTTTTTTTTTAATTCAAATTTAGTTTTAACTTGTATTTCATACGATCCAAAACTTTTATCAACTTTATAAATCATATATTTCATCAACTTTTATCGAAATTTATCAAAGATTTAATCTCTAGCAGAACTAAACATGGGTTATAGCATTTCTTATGAGTAATGGAACTTTCGATATTGAGATAGTTAAAAAGTTATAACGGTTGCATTAAAAAGTTAGTCCATGTTTGATGGTCATTATTGTACAAAAATGATATTTTGAATAGTGATTTTTTGAAGAATGTGTGATTAAAATATGAAAAAATTGAGTTCTCGTAAAAAAAATATTTTATTGTGTAAATGCAGTGTTGAAAATTAGTATAAGAAAAAAAATTTTATTTTAAAGAAAATCAAACATGAGCTTAATGTTGTGGCCATAACGTAGGCTCATGTCATTAGTTTTGTGTGGATGGAAACAAATTTGGAAGTTTGGGCACCGAATGTGAAAATATGGTTTAGCTCTTGTTTGGTTTCCGAATATATTTTTTTTCTTCATTTTTAATCATACATTTTTTAATAAAATAATATTACACGTAAATTTAATTTTTTTCCTTATTTTTTAATTACACATTCTCCATCAAAATACAATTTCAAAACAATCATGCTACACGTACATTATCTTTTATATTATTCACAAATTTCTTCAGTTTTTTAATAATTTAAAAATTCCCTTCTATTTCCTTGCTCTTTTAAAGGCATAGTTCTTGAGAATTGAGATATGGTGGATGGCCGGGTCATAGCAAGTAGAATTGTAAGAGAATATTATTCTTCTGAATAAATTGTGCCGTGAAGGTGTTCACTTTTTTTATTTTTAAGGTGTATACACGAATAAGATAATAGATTACGGATAAGTAAGACTAAAAGAAATACATCAAGTTTGTGTGAACTCGAGTAGAGGACCCAAATTGAGTTGGTATTAACCAACTATTTTATCTATAATGCAATTAAAGAAAAATAAATATTAAATATTAATTCTTTAATTCTTCTAGTCTCAATTGATAGAAAACATAAAGAGTTTACAGATTCTTTAATCATTTAATCAAATTCTTTCCAAACCCTAAAATTCTGTTGAATATGAGAAAATAATAAAACAACAAACATATCTGGATTTATGGACGTCTGATTGTTTGCCTGGATGGATTAGGATTTTCCAATTGATTGGTGATCTTCACTTTTGATTTGCTCTCTATTGATGGGGATGTAGAGAATTTCAAGAACACACCAATAAATGGGGGACTATAACCATATAAAATACTAGTAGTAACTGAATAGTCACTATCTTTCAATTGCTTCAAATTGGCTCATCATCAATTTAAAACAACACTCCGATCTCTACACTATAATTTCATGAAATCTAATATACATTAGTCACAATGCATCTTTAACGGATCACTTTAATTGACGAATATTCTTTAAATAATAGCACCGCACATTTTAATATAAAACGTGTGATCTCATATATGTTGAAAATATCCAACAATCTCCCATTGTGCCATACATGTAATATTACAAATGTGCACAACCTTATGAGATTAAAATTTTGCTATCATTATTATGGGTATTACCAAACAATCTCGTCCATTAGTCATACTGATATAGGATCAAAGCGATTTTCGTCACATTTAACGTGACTAAATCAATCAATGGTCACATACACCCATACAAACAAATGACATAGATCAATCATGGAGTGTAGCATAAAATTACATGTTATGTGTTCCAAACATTTCCAACTAGTCCAACCTTATTCATTAAGTGAAATCAATATTGAATATAATAATAGGATAAAATGAATTGAATACTTTATTTCTGTACAGAATAATATCTAAATACACAAATGTATCCAAAAACATAAAACAATGAAAATACAAACTCCCACTAAAACATGATATCCTCATGATATACAACACTCATACGAGCAGTGTGATTATGAAAGACCTTGGGTGTCAATCCCTTAGTAAGCGGATCCGCAATCATGGAGTTTGTCCCAATATATTCTATGAAAATCTGTCCACTCTGCACTCTTTCCTTTACAACTAGGAACTTGATGTCAATGTGTTTTAACTTAGATGAGCTCCTATTGTTATTAGAATATAGAACTGTTGAGTTATTTTCACAATATAACTTTAGTGGTCTTTCTACTCCATTCAAAATGCGCAGCTTAGTGACAAAATTTCGTAGCCATATTTTATGATTAGATGCCTCATAATATGCTACAAACTCTGCTACCATGGTAGAACAAGCTATGAGTGTCTGCTGGCACTCTTCCAATAAATAGCTCATCCAGCTAGCAGATAGATATAGCCTGATGTGGATCTCCTACAGTTTTGACATCTAGCAAAATCAGAATCGGAGTACCCTATTATCTCTAACTGATCCGATCTGATGTATGTGAGCATGTAATCCTTTGTTATCTTCAAATACCTCATAACCCTTTTGACTGCTTTCCAATGATCCATTCCAGAGTTGTTCAAATATCTACCTAGCATTATAATAATGAATGATATGTCTGGACGTGTACAAACTTGAGCATATATAAGACTCCCAATAGCTGATGCATAGGGAATTTTCTGCATTTCCTTAACTTCAAGGTTATTTAGCGGGCATTGTTTGAGACAATATTTGTCTCCCTTAGCGATAGGGGTGTCACCTGATTTACAGTCTTGCATGCCAAACCTCTTAAGTACTTTATCGATATAGCTCTTTTGTGACAATCCAAGAATGCCTCGAGAGCGATCCCGATGTACTTGAATCCTTAATACAAAAGAGGTGTCACCAAGATCTTTCATCTCAAAATTTTTTGATAGAAATCTCTTGGTTTCGTGCAATATGCCTATATCATAAGTGGCAAGCAGTATGTCATCAACATACAAAACTAGAAAAATATGCTTACTCTCACTGAACTTGTGATGCACACAATCATCAACAACATTTATCTCAAAACCAGACGAGATAATTACTTGATGAAATTTGTAGTACCATTGACGAGAAGCTTGCTTGAGCCCATAGATGAATTTCTTTAATTTGCAAACCATATTCTTTGGGTCTCTTGACACAAAGTTTTCTGATTGAACCATATAGATCGATTCATCAATGTCACTATTGAGAAACGCAGTCTTAACATCCATATGATGTAGCTCAAGGTCAAAGTGCGCAACAAGTGCCATAATTATCCTTAAAGAGTCTTTCGTTGAAATTGGAGGGAAAGTCTCTTTGAAGTCAATGTCTTCCGTTTGGGTAAAGCCTTTAGCTACAAGACGAGCTTTATATTTTTCCACATTACCTTTCAAATCCCTCTTGATTTTAAATATCCATTTGCAACCAATGAGTTGGCACCTTCTGGTAACGGGATAAGATCCCAAACTTTATTATCTTGTATAGACTTATATTCCTCATTCATGGCATCAATCCACTTTTGAGAGTTAGAACCCTGTATGGCCTGACGGAAATTGATTGGATCATCTTCCATCAATCCATTATTTTTCTCATGTTCTTGGAGAAATACTATAAAATCATCCTTAATAACATTTTTCCTTTCACTAGTGGATCTCCTTAAAGGTATTGGTTCTTGATGTTGTTGAGTTTGTACATCAGGAATAATTATCTCATTTTGGATGGGAGTTTCGACATTGTCTTCTGGATATACTTCTTGATCAATAACAGGTATATGAACATGTACATTGTCAAAAGCAATAGTAGGAATCGAAACCGATCATTCCTCAACTTCGTCCTCAAAGACATTGTCTCTAACCTTATTTCTCTCCCCAAACTCATCATCCTCAAAAAATTTTGCGGTTCCTGTTTCAAAAATGAACTTAAGTGTGGAATCATAAAATTTTTAGCCCCTTGATCGCTCAGAATAACCAATAAAGTAGATGCTTACTGTTTTGGAGTCCAATTTCTTTTCATGTGGCCTATAAGGCGTAGCCTCAACTGGACATCTCCAAATATGAAAATGTTTTAGACTAGGCTTTCTACCTGTCCAAAGTTCATAAGGTGTTTTGGCAATAGTCTTAGTTGGTACTCTGTTCAAAATATAAGCTGCAATCTTTAATACTTCTTTCCAGAGTGATTTTTGTAAAGTAGAATGATTAATCATACTCCTTATCATATCCGTAAGAGTTCTGTTTCGTCTATCAGCTACACCATTCATGCTTGGCGATCCTGGCATGGTGTATTGTGGAACGATTTCACATTCCTCTAGGTATTTAACAAATGGACCTGGACATTGATCTGAACCGTCATTTCTGCCGTAGTACTCACCACCACGATCAGACCTAAAGCTTCTTATATAGGATAAATTGGTTAAAAATTATTATCTATAATGCAATTAAAGAAACATCCATATGATGTATTAACCAACTATTTTATCTATAATGCAATTAAAGAAAAATAAATATTAAATATTAATTCTTTAATTCTTCTAGTCTCAATTGATAGAAAACATAAAGGGATTACATATTCATTTATCATTTAATCAAATCCTTTCCAAATCCTAAAATTCATATAAAATAATAGTAGTAACTGAATAGTCACTATCTTTCAATTGTTTCAAATTGGCCCATCATCAATTTAAAACAACATTCCAGTCTCTACACTATAATTCCATGAAATGTAATACACATTAGTCACAATACATCTTTAACGGATCACTTTAATTGACTAATATTTTTTAAATAATAGCACCACATATTTTAATACATAACATGTGGTCCCATATATGTTGAAAATATCCAACCTCAATTGGTTAAAAATTATTGTTTGCACAACTGGGTTCAAGAGTGTAATGATTGATATTTCTCTCCCTCCACTTCACGTCATAAAAAATAAAAAGAATGAAAATTAAATATTTTGTCTATATTGGAGATAAGTTATTTTGCCTATTCGTAGTCATTATTTTCAAATAGAGGGGTTTGGAAAAATGTACTCATATAATTTAAATTTAGAGGTAATCTTACGTGTTGCTTGGATTTTTATTTTTATTTTTATTTTATTTATTTTATTTTTGTGTTCGGTGGAGTGGGTTTGTAATAGGTGGAAGTGAATAACTAATAATCTTAACAATGCCTTCTGCTTGAGCGGTTGAAGTTTTGTATTTCTGCCGCGTAGACTAGGAGTCTTAGGAATGAATCTCTAACATTCAAATCATTATCTCTCTTTTTCTTTGAAAATCTTGCGTAATCAGATCTAACCTTTATTGCTCCACAAAATTCAACTCCAACTTCTAAAATCGAGCTTTTCGACCTTTGCTTATGCATATTCAACCCCTGTTTGGTGGTCCTTTTTTTGAAAAAACATTATTTTAAATAGTAATTTTTTGAAAAATATGTAATTAAAAAATAAAAAATAGCTCTGAATTTACATGTAGAACATTCTATTGTGTGATTAAAAATGAGTATATAGAAAAATAAGTTTTGAAATAATGAGATACAAATAAATGCTCAATTTCACATAATTTCATCTACTTGCTGCATTAATTTTGCTATGTTAGATATACATGCTAAGAATAATGCAAAATGTACACCATTTGATTTACATCTTAGTGCATACTCCATTGAAGTTCAAAAAGTGTTGAGCAAAAAATTGTGATTTTTTTTTTTCAAAATTGTCCAATCACGTGTCGCCGCGTAGCACGATATTAAAAATGACGTAAAAATGTACATGTAACATAATTGTACATGCCAACTGGTAAAATACTGTATAACATCTAAGTGAACTCTTAGAAAGTGATTAAATTAAAATCTATGATTAACTGTAGAACTTACCAAATGCGGATAATAAGTAAAAAAATAGTTGTAAAACTTCCAAATGCGTGTGGAGTATGTTTTACTAGAAGTGATTAAATTATAGGATAAATTGCGCCAAAGGTCCCCAATCTTTTATTTTTAATACCCGAACTTTCAATACTTTCAAGACATAAAGAACCGGTTCACCCAAGACAAAAGAAATTAACAACTCGAATAGAGCAACATCTTGATTAGACATTCTTACTCACAATTAAAAAATACGAATATCCGTCGAGGATTCATCAGTCAAAATCTATGATACATCTTAAAAATGCATTATTACCTAATGATATGACTTATGAGTAGAGCAAGTTTGAAATTACTTACGCGATAAAATAAGTAATCACAATGAACATACAATTATATCCGTTAAAACGAAAATGCTTAACTAAAGTAAATGCTAATAAACAAGAACAGTTGCTGAGTTGTCATTGCTCTTATACCTCTAAATCCGCCATCTAGTTCAATGACCTTTCAATCTGCTCTCTGTTTCTCATAGCTTTTCTTTTGAGCAAATGCATTTAAACAAGAAGCCTTGTGCCTGGGATCGGCTTAATAATGTCACTGTGTTAAACAGAAAAGGCCCCATCTACTTACCAACGAAGCCAAACCAGTGAAGGATGAATGCCAAAAGGAGCATAACTACTGCCAAAACCATCCCGGATCTTCCCAGAAGCCAGTTTTTTGTCTTCCGAGCACCTTCTACACCACGTTGAATTCTATCTGCCCATTTCATCTGCAACAATTTTAACCAGAATGAGAGGCAAATGAGAGTTTTCTTCCTTGCATTATCTAATATATTAAGATCACATTATTAAAGGAAAATGTTTTTCAACGATAAATCTAACATGGAGCAGTAGGTAGAAGACCACCAAGGGATGGGGGAGAGCAAATAAATATACTGAGATCATGTTGGGCTATGCTTAAAGTTTACTTCCGAGTAAATAAGTTTTAATATGAATAATTCTTTAAATGCTAAGCTAAAAACAAATAAGTTCTATTTTTTATTTACTCAAAGTTTGTACCATTGTATCCAAGGCATCAGGTGACAAAGATGACATGGCCTGTTGAGCTTTTTCTGCATCCTCCTGCGAAAGCTTGAAACCAAATTGTTCGCCCATGTTTGCCATCATTTCTGGGCTCATATTTTTAACCATGGACGTGAACATCTGCCAATTCATAAACAAAAAGTCATACAAGTGCAAGTTGTGTTAAGTAAAGAATTTATCTCGAAAGCTGAAGTCCAAATTTCATTTCCACTTATGATCTATCCCAAATGAATCATAAGCGTTTCATTTTACACCATAATTTTTGGAACCCAACAAGAAGAATAGCTAGAAGACAATAAACAGCAACGTCAACATTACATAATTGGACCGCACAAGGTGTTCTATGGTATGAAAATCAAATCTCCATTTCTGAGTGCTATTTTGGCTTTAGTCAATTAAGAACTAGCTGAAGAGAGGAAGCAACAACGAGAAGGATTAAGATTGTCGAGTCTTTCATTCTTCATAGATGTCAATATCATTTCCCAAGGCTATATGAAAACAGGTTCCGCATTCAAGTTTACTGTATTCTCCAAAAATGGACTGACTGAAACTAGATGAAAATGGAAAGAGGAATTAACAGACGAATATGTTATGTATATACACCATATTAGTGCCCGATAAAGTGGTATTCATGCTTCTCAAATACTTCCTGATCGCCATAAAAATCATATACCAAAATGGATATAACTGATAATTCTTTACTTTGTAACTTCTTTAAACACTGACGGATAAAAGCACCAACGAAGCAACCGATATAGTAAAACTTGATAAAGAAAAAAGCCAAAAACAAAACATAGAAAATAATATGTAGCAAGAGTTTTTAAGCAAAAAACCTGTCGCATAGCTGGATCTTTCATTTGGTTTCTCATTTGTTCCTGCAGGTTAGTACTCGAACTTGACAAGCTTGATGGAGGAGCACTTCTTGAATGCAAACTCTGAGAAAAACTACTTTCACCAACATAATCACCATTTGCTCCGAAATCTTCTTTAGCTTTAGAATCATCATCTGACCTGAATCCATTAGGATGAAAAGCTGATGTCGATGCCGTATCTGTCCCTCTCAAAGATGATGCAATTTCAAACATTTTTCGGCGTTCCTCAGCTGACAACTTACCCATCATATCAGTTGCCATCTTAAGCATGTCAGGCATCACATCGGGTGGAACTGAGCCAGACCTAGAATGTAAAGATGCTGTTGATGATCCCACCTCTTTACCCTTCAAAGAGGAGGCCATTTCAAACATCTTTTGAAGTTCTTCTGGTGGCATCTTACCCATCATTTCACTCGCGGTCTTAAGCATGTCAGGTGTCATGTCCGGTGGAACCGATCCAGGGCTAAAGCTGGACATTGGATTTTTCCCTTGGAAGGAGGAAGCCGTCTGAAANTCGCGGTCTTAAGCATGTCAGGTGACATGTCCGGTGGAACCGATCCAGGGCTAAAGCTGGACATTGGATTTTTCCCTTGGAAGGAGGAAGCCGTCTGAAACATTTTTTGAAGTTCTTCAGGGGACATCTTGCCAATAATATTCGAAGCAGTCTTTACCATATCAGGAGACATGCCATCAACTCTTCCACCATTAATGGCAGACAAGGTTTCAGGATCAGTTCGAGAAATAAAGTTTTGGAAGGATCTGCATGGAACGTGAAGAAAAATACAGTTAGTCTTGAGGCTTAACTGCAGTGTCTAACCGTATACTCATTTAGGACTAAGTAGAATATGTCATATAATTATCTAAGAAATCAGACGAGGAATAAGAATAACAAAGAGATCGAGTAAGTACACGCAAGGCAGAGATCACAAGTTCAAACAAAGCACGAGATTTAACTTGTTAACGGTATGATCACACAAATCATATATGATGTACAACAGCTTCGTATTACTTATGTTACGAACAAAGTCGCCTAAATTAGCACCCTTCTATGAAAGAAGAAACTTGAATAATATTACACAAGACATACTGTGAATTAAGTATTCAACGTAGATGAATTATCTTAGAACAGATCAATGTGAATAATTAATTACTAGAGATGTAGATTGACATGCCTAAAAGGCTTTCTGCACAATTTCGTGGACAACTACGAAGTTTCCAAGATGGCCATTACAGGTAATAAAATACATCCTAACAAATCCATTACAGAAATAGAGAGAACATATATGTATATGTAAAAGTCAGGTGTGAGAACATAAGAACCAACCTGATAGATTCAGGATCGTCTTTTAGTGCCTCCAAATACCCGGGATTCGTAGATAGAGGCTCCCTAAGGTTCTCAGTTGGACTCGTAGAGCATCGACTGGCTTCTTGTGGTGGTTCAGAAATTTCTGATGGTGAACTTTCATGGTTGTTGCAAGAAACAGTTTCTTCTTCGGTAATTTCTTCAATAACCAATCCTATACATGAAAAGAACAGAAATAACTCAAATTAGATTGAAAGAAATTGGCAAGGTGCAGCTGTATATCAATAATATATAGACTATGAAATTCCAGCTTTTCTAATAAACATAAAATAATAGAAATAATAGAAAGAAGGTAAAACAGCGCACCTCTTGAAGGACGCTCATTGCCTTGTTCGCTCAATCTTTCCTTCGCCTCCCTGTCACAGAATAAATAACTCGGGCTTTAAGTTTGATAGCAAGTCTAGAAAATTTGAGGGAAAAAATCAAAGACCAAACATATTCCACAACTGAAACAATGGGAAGACAAAAAGAAGGAAGAAAAGAGCAGTTTCCAGTCACATAAATAAAATACATATAGCATGAAAAAAACCAAGTTCACTAACTGAAACTTCAGTACCTTAAGACATCTGCAATAGTTTCGTCTTCAGGAGAAACTTCGTGAGCTTTACTCAAGTCAGACACTGCATCCTGGCATATATACAAAGTCAGTGTGATGAGCAAAGAAAATATAAAAGATGGACAGATAGCATATTTGAAAGCAAAAGAAACAAAATTGGCAATCATGGTAAACATGAAATAAGTAAGCAGATACTTACTTCGAATTGCCTCAATTCTTTATATGCTTGACCTCTTCGGTAAAGGGCTTTGACATTTGTTGCTTCATATCCTAAAACCTGAATATCCAAAAGTTATTGTTTTCAGTTTTATTCTGTATTGAGTATTGATAACCATGGTTGTGCATCAAATGCAGAGAAGAAATTCTTAATATATATCAGAGCATTCAAGGCAAAAAGTATTTGCTAATAAGTTAGTAATTAATACCCCCATTGAAAGAATAAACATATATTTTAAATTTAGTACTTCTTGACCCTAGTACTAGAAAATTTTGTCTCCTGCAGTATTGCCAATTTTTATATAGAAACTCGTGCCTCGTCACTTTGGTAAATTTTTTACTATGAATTATTGCACGTTCAAAGCACCCTACAAAGCCGATAGCAGCAAAGAGAAGAGCTGCTACGACCAAATTCAAAATGATTGAATTGACATGCAATGATTTGACCAATTATGTAAGATAACAAACAAAAAGAAATATGATATCCATACCTCTGTGCCTTCCCTGATACACTCATCATACTGCCTGGTTTTCAAGTAACATGACATCATATTAAGAGAGCAAGCCAACAGGAGACTCCTGCCTTTTGAGATAGGAACATCTTTCAGGTTTTTCTTAGCCTAATATTGATCAAGAAACAAAAGAAAGATGCACAAGATAAAACTTCACAGCCAAGGAAAACCCAACAAATACAACAGAAATAGAACAAAACAAAAATGCAACACTTACATGCGAATATTTCTGCAGGGCCTCTTTGTACCTGCCCTGACTGTGAAGTTCATTCCCCTGCAATAACATAAGTGGTTAGATCATGGTGGAATTTTCTCTTTATATGTTAGTTGAACAGAAAAGTATTACAAAACAAAGTTAAAATGAAAAGGGTAGAGATGAAGCTTTGGTACACACGAAATTTTGAAGAAAAAAAAATCACTGATAAGTTACCTGTTTCTTCAGCATCTCGGCTGCATTTATCTCATAAGAAACCTGAGCATCCATCCGCGCACGCATGGAAGCTATATCATCAGGTGATGCTTTGGCCATCTTCTCACTAATCTCTGCCATCTCCTCTGGACGGGTATGCTTAAACTGTTCTGCAGCTTGCTTCAAATCTTCAGGCCTCAAGCTTTTCATGCTTTCAGTAGCCATTCTCATTAGATCCGGATTGGACATCATCTGCATTGCAACAATTAATGACAGCCATCAGTAAGAAGTGAACTAAAGAATAACTAAAAATTAGAATTAAAATCCCACTTATTTGACCAAGTATAGAACATCTAAGCTAGAAATTAAACCATTGCTAGCCTATATACCACAAACTTGTACAACTAGTCTAGTGTAGCTATCTCATTCTTCAAATGCAACAATTTAACCTTTTTGTAGTATTTTGGAGTTCGTTGTAAAAGCAAGCTACTCTGACATTTTTGAGTCCACTGGATAAGCTAAAATACCAGTTCACAACAACGATTCTTGATTATTTTGATGAATATTGGCAATTTTATTAATGAAAAAAAGGGTGAACGGAGGTATACTCATATGACAATGACCCAATGCCAGACAAAAATACATCAAGTCGTCTATTATTCTTAAACACATAACACGCTGAAAATAGATCCTAAAAAGTCCAAAACTTTCACCATTTGCGGCCCAACCAATTGCAAGAAATTCTATCAATCAATTAGTTGTTTATGGAGCAGTGAAATGCGCGATCCAGTCTCTACCAAAATTAACAATAGAACACACGAGGAAAATAGCGGTGGAAAATAAATAAACGATGAGAGCATCAAGCAGAATCAACAATCAAATCACCAACCAAAAGCGTTCATAAATTCCAAAATCTGAAACCAAAAAATTCACAACCTAGCTGAAATCGCAAACGATTTTCCACAAATTTCAAAATTCACCAATAAATTACCAGAAAAAATTCCGAATGAAAATAAAAATAAAATATTTCGATCCCAGAAAATAAGTACCTGTTGTTGCATCCTAGCCAGATCAGCGGGTGACATGCGACTCATCTGCTCCTGAGCCATTCTCATTAACTCCGGATCCATCATTCCGTTAAACATTATCTAAATTATTCCTCAAATACCTCAATTCTATTAGCAAAAATAACAATTACACCTCCAAATAAAGAGGAGATATCGGAGCGGACAAAAAAATAAAGACAGATTGTCGAATTTGAGAAGGGTTTGGAGTTTTAAAAATTCGAATTTCCGGATTCAATTCCAATTCGGATAATGATCTAGCTGTAGCGAATACAGTATTGTTTTTATATAAAGAAAAAGAATAAAGATGAAAATTAGCCTCTATTGGTTGGACGCCCACCAGACCAGAAAAGTAACACGCGGAATCCTGGAATATGCCTACCTTCTTCGAAACTCAATTCTCAATTTCACTTATTAGAAAATAAAGTAAGCTTCAAATTATTTTTGAGTTAAAATTTAGAAATAAGTAAGATATCTATTTTAAAAATAATTTTCTATTTTTTCTTATTTATAATTATAAGTATTAAAGCACGTTTGAAAAATGTTGAAACAAGTAATAGATCTGGAAATGCATGAATAAAAATTGATTTATATGTAACTAAAAATTAGATTTTTAGTAAAATTTGATAAATATCTATAAAATATGTAGATGGAAAAATGATAAAAATTCTATGATTAAATTTAATTTTCCGTTTTAACATAAATTATTAGCAAAATTTTAAGCCACACCAAAAATAGGCCTAATGTTTATAAATAGTTTATAAACATGAGCTAAATATAGTTCATGTTTGACACGCATTCTTTCAAAACTCATTTTCAACCACATATTTTTCAAGAAAATAATATTTTTCATTACATCAATAACTTTTTATTACTTTTTAACCATATATTTATCATCATATCACTATTTAAAATACATTATTTCTTTAATAATATCCATCAAACACATCCATAGACTAAGAAAAACAATGTATTTAAATATCTATGAGATAAAAATGTTACTTAATGACAACAAATAAGGGGTTACAATATTTTCTCAAGATCGAAGGTAATCTAGTTGGGGATTATTTCACCAATATTTTTAAGGAATTGAGGTAGAGCGGAATTAGATTTTGTTTCCACCTCATCGATTATTTTTAGATCATTGTATTTTTAGTGTTACTGATAAATGTAGTTTTTACACTTATTCGAGACCCTAAATCATGATATTTTATTGTCTTTTGGATAAAATTTCACGTAATTTATGCTATATTGTATTTTGTAGGTAAAACTTTATATTTAATGAAAAATTAGAGAAACAAATGCAAAAATGTCGAAATATGGCAAAATCCAAAGAAGAAACCGTGGAAAGAAATAGTACATTAAATGAGTTGGAGTTAAATGGGCCTCGATAGATCTGTATTAGAAATTTTAATTGGAGGCCCAAATTACAGACGGAAGGATGGGAAGCAACAAAGGAGGAGAAAAGAACAGGGGGCGATGGAAAAAAAATCGAAAAAGAAAAAGAGAAAAGGTCAAGAAAAAAAAGAGAGAGAAAGAAAAGCGATAGAGAAAAGAAGAAGAAAAGGGAAAGAAAACGCAGGAAAAACAGAAAAGAAGAAGAAAAAAAAGAGAAAAAGGAAAAAAGACTGTAGACACCAGAAATTTCACGTTTCGTCAATTTTTGGTGATATATTTCCACTTGTGCTCGTTTTTATTTTTACAAATGAATAACTAATTTTTATATTAGGGAAAATAATGTTGTCGACTTGTGATCCTTTATTTTTCTATTTAAGATTTATGTGATTTATTTATTTATGTGTTGGTTTTATTATGAGTTTAATGCATTAAATTATCCGATCAATAATTTGATGATTATGTGAGTCTTTTACGAATCGAGGGTGAGTTTGAGATTTAGACTATATAGTAAAATACAATAAATTAGTATAACGTGTAGAGATACATATACTAATTATTGCAGTCATAATATGAATTCTTAGAATTAGTATTTCATTTAACTAAAGTTGATTCACATAAAGATATGAAATTTAATTAGTTAAATAGGTTCAATGAGAACTCGAGAGTGGTAAATTGAATACAATAGAAGAATTCGACCGGATACTACATTAGGTTAAAATCTTGAGTTAAGAATTAAAGACGTGTAGAGATGCATATACTAATTATTGTAGTTATAATATGAATTCTTAGAACTAGTGTTTCGTTTAACTAAAATTAAATCACGTAAAGATATGAAATTTAATTAGTTAAATAGGTTCAATGAGAACTCGATAGGGATAAATTGAATACAATAGAAGAATACGACCGAACACTACAATAGGTTATGAATCTTGAATTAAAAATTAAGATGATCAATAGATGAAATTGTTATGTCCTAATATTCATAACATATTCGAATTTTCAATCATCCATTGTTTGCAATCTTTTTATATTTTCAATTAGTTAAAAGTAAAAGTAGTTAGAAAAAATAATCACAATCATCATAATTATTTACTTGTTTTTGTCAACTAGGAGTTAGAAAAATTAGATTAAGTCCAAAATTTTAGTCTTTGTATGAACGAAATTCGGACTCAAAAGTCCACTATATTACTTGTTAGGATATCGTATAATTACGATATTAAAAAAATTCGTTGTATGTTCTCAAGAAACTCCAGATCAATATTCCTTTGATTGATGCGATATTACAAATTTCGAGCTACACGAAATTTTTGAAAGAGATGTTGACAAAGAAAAAAAAGTTTATAGAGTTTGAAATTGTGGCATAACGGAGGAAAGTAGTGCAATAGTACAAAACAAATTGCTTTCCAAGTTGAAAGATTCAGGGAGTTTTACTTTGCCTATTTCAATTGAGAATTCTTGTGCTATTAATACATTGTGTGACACAGGTGCTAATATAAATATAATGTCATATTCTGTTTACAGAAAATTAGGATTGTGTGAAGTCAAATCAACGTCAATAAAACTACAACTAGTTGATACGACAATTTCAAAGCCACTTGGAAAAGTTGAGGATGTACTCATAAAAGTAGGAAATTTAATATTTTCGGTAGACATTATTATGCTAGACATACCAGAAGATCGAGATATTCCAATTATATTGGGTCGGTTATTCTTAACAATAGGTCGAACTCTAATTGACATGGAGAATGGTGGGCTCATATTGAGGATGGAGGAAAGGATAGAGATATTTAATCTTCATACTCCATTTGAGAAACCTTCCAATAAAAATCATTACTTTAGTATTGATGAAGAAGAGCCATCTGATCAATGAAACGTCAGAATAGAAAATCAAATTTTGGTGGACTTCTTAGTAGAGATAAAAATGGAAATATCAAAATATGGAGAACAAAAAAAATGGTGCATAAATAAAAATTGCACAAAGTGCAGTGATGACATAACTTGGTTCGAGCCATCATGATCAAACATAACACAAAGTGAAACTAATGACGTTAAAGAAGCGCTTCAACCCAAGATTTTTTCCTTTTTATTTTTTCTGTTTTTGAGTTTTGGATAGTTTAGTTTATTTTAAATTTATTTGTGACTCATCATCCATACACTGTTTGTCCTTAAGTCTTTGATATGTTAGTTGGTTTATTAACCGTTAGAGTTAAGTAACATTTGTTCCAATTATTTGATCTTAATGCTTTATTTGATTTTTCAGGAACATGACGCCGCGGAATATTTAAATTAATATTGACCAAGGAGTCAACAGGAGTAATATGAAAGCTAGCCATTGAATTACAAGTCATATTAGTTGAGCCTTTTATTCACTTTCTTCCTCACGCCTTTCTATGCGGATTTAAGATTAAAGACATTGAAGACAATGTCTAATTTAAATTTGAGGGTGGAAAACATAAGTTTTCATTTTTGTGTTTTTGTGTGCTTTTATTGCTTTAATAAAAAAAAATTCTTTTTTTGTGTTTATGTGAGTTAGTTGGCATGGGTAACAATGAAGAATATATTGAATTATTAATTGATCTATGAATGATGAATAAGTTACGTGTTTAGATTAGTTTTTACTTTTTCATGTGAAATTTGATATGCATTGAGCACATAAATTAGAATAATTCTAGGTGAGGGGCCGGTAGGGGGTTGTCAACCCCCTCCCCCGGTACAAATAGCACATCTCCATAAATTAAGTTAAGTATTGTGTAGAAATGAATTGATTTCATAATTGAATAGGTTGAAATAGTGGACCATAGATGCTAAACCCAAAATTACTAAATTTTAATTTTTTGGACCAAATTTAGAATAGTTTGGGGGATTTTACTATTGTAGGAAGATGATGAGATAAATAAGATTTTCATGTGTGAAATTAAAATATTGTGTAGATTGTCTAAGGTCAATATGATGCAATTGGATGAAAATCTCAAATTAGAGGTCGTTTTACTTGAATTAGTGATAAATGAGGGACATTGCACTAATCAATGCATAAAAAATATTTCATTAGAAAATTTCTCTTCATAGTCTTTATGATTCGAGCAATTAAGCACGTAAGGGTCTTTAAAACCTGGTGTCATATGGTCATCTAACTTGGGAGTCATCTGTCGAAAACTTTTTACATGGGTCATTTAGAAAGTTTAAAGGAGAGAATGCTTCAAATAAAGAAAAATATTTATTAAAAAAAAATTTAGAAGAAGCAGGTGCATGAAACAAAAGACGTACAAAATGCATTGGTTAAATCTCAAACACTTGTTTAAGAAAATTTGGCATTTGATAAGAGATTGTTAGCCTAATTAAGTTTTAGAGATTGAAGCAATCATACTTAATGGAAAATCTTTATTTCTTGAAATATTGAACTGCGATTGATGAAATTTGACTAAACTAGAGACTAGAATGGTAAAAAAATTCAACAATAGTTTACACACTCGAAAAGAGTGAAAATAATAAGTTTGGGTGTATGAATCTTACGAGTGATGAAAGAACATATTTTACCATTGAATAATTAAGTTCTAGAGATTGAAGCAATCAAACTTAATGGAAAATCTTTATTTCTNCGCCAACCAGACCAGAAAAGTAACAAGCGGAATCCTTGAATATGCCCCTACCTTCTTCGAAACTCAATTCTCAATTTCACTTATTAGAAAATAAAGTAAGCTTAAATTTATTTTTGAGTTAAAATTTAGAAATAAGTAAGATATCTATTTTAAAAATAATTTTCTATTTTTTCTTATTTATAATTATAAGTATTAAAGCACGTTTGAAAAATGTTGAAACAAGTAATAGATCTCGAAATGCATGAATAAAAATTGATTTATGTGTAACTAAAAATTAGATTTTTAGTAAAATTTGATAAATATCGATAAAATATGTAGATGAAAAAATGATAAAAATTTTGTGATTAAATTTAATTTTCCGTTTTAACATAAATTATTAGCAAAATTTTAAGCCACACCAAAAATAGGCCTAATGTTTATAAATAATTTATAAACATGAGCTGACACGAATTCTTTCAAAACTCATTTTCAACCACACATTCTTCAAAAAAATAATATTTTTCATTACATCAATAACTTTTTATTACATTTTAACCACATATTTCTCATCATATCACTATTTAAAATACATTATTTTCTCAATAATATCCATCAAACACATACATAGACTAAAAAAAACAATGTATTTAAATATCTATGAGATAAAAATGTTACTTAATGACAACAAATAAGGAGTTACAATATTTTCTCAAGATCCAAGGTAATCTAGTTGGGGATTATTTCACCAATATTTTAAGGAATTGAGGTTGAGCGGAATTAGATTTTGTTTCCACCTCATCAATTATTTTTAGATCATTGTTTTTTTAGTGTTAATGATAAATGTAATTTCTACACTTATTCGAGACTCTAAATCATGATATTTTATTATTTTTTGGATAAAATTTCACATAATTTATGTTATATTGTATTTTGTAGGTAAATTTTATTTTTAATGAAACATTGGAGAAAAAATACAAAAATGACGAAAAATGAAAAAATTCAAAGATAAAACATTGGAGAGAAATAGTACTTTAAATGAGTTGGAGTTAAATGAGTTTCGATTGACTTGTATTAAAAATTTTAATTAGAGACCCAAATATATATATATATATATAGACGGAAGGACGGGAAGCAAAACAGGAGGAGAAAATAAAAGGTGGCAGTGGAAAGAAACAAAAATCGAAAAAAAAAAAAAGATAGAGAAAAGGGCAGGAAAGAAAGAGAGAAAAGAAGAAAAAAAAAGGAGATGGAAAAGAGAGAGAGAAGAAGAAGAAGAAGAAAAGTGAAACAAAATGCAGAAAGAAGAAAAAAAGAGAAAAATGAAAGAAGATTGTAAACACTAGAAATTTCACGTTTCATCAATTTTTGGAAATATATTTTCACTTTTACGCATTTTTATTTTTACAATATGAATAACTAATTTTTATATTAGGGAAAATAATATAATCGACTTGTGATCGTTTATTTTTCTATTCAAGATTTATATGATTTATTTATTTGTGTGTTAGTTTTATTATAAATTTAATGCATTAAATTACCCGATCAATAATTTGAAGATTATGTGAGTCTTTTACGAATCGAGAGGTGAGTTTGAGATTTAGACCATATAGTAAAATTCGGTAAATTAGTATAACGTGTAGAGATACATATACTAATTATTGCGGTCATAATATGAATTCTTAGAACTAGTGTTTCGTTTAACTAAAATTGATTCGCATAAAAATATGAAATTTAATTAGTTAAATAGGTTCA
>CAIGRB010021923.1:0-30547 GCA_903798255.1 Fraxinus quadrangulata
CACCATCGCCACAACTCCACTCCGCCAGCGCGCACACACCCACCACCCGTCGCGACGCTGTTCTGAATGGCAGCCTCACACGCTGCCACATCACCACCATTCAGTCATCCTCACAGCCACAACAGAAAAAAACGGAAAGATGAAGGACTGCAACGTCGAGATTGACACACCGGACATACCACCGTACCCAACCCCAACCACTAGCGACGGTGAAAGCAGCCTTACAAGGGAGATAGGGATGACGACGACGGCCTTGGAGGGAGACGACAGAGAGGGAGAGAGATAGTGAGTGAGTAGCGAGAGAATAGAGATTGATGAATTATGATTTATTTGAAATATTAGTATTATAATATTATTTAAATTAACAAAATATCTAATTAACACCTGATTATTGATTAAATAAATTTCATACCTGAATTTTGAATTTGGAAGTGTAAGTACTTAGTTTTATGCAATTTTCACTATGTTCTAACGTCAAAAGCAGGCCCAAATTGACTAAAGAAAAAGTAACAGCTATACAACGGCCCAATATTTTGCAACTATTCACTCTTTTTTATTTAAAATTTCATATTTAAAATTCCATCCTTTCTGTCAAGGTAAATCGCATGTAATAGGAGATGACATGTTAATTGCTCACTATTGGGATGAGTGGAATTCTTGGAGTCAGTTCTATCACGTTGGACCGAATTGGTCGACTAACGTTTTTTAGAAAGAGAAGATAGTCTTTTGCTTTTTAAAATCAAGAATCGAATGGTTCATAACTTGCAAGACACTTGTGGTGTTAAAATATGATACAGCCAAATTTTAAAAGCTTAATCAATGGTTGAAAAATTAAAGGGACACAATGATTGATAATTATGGAGATACACTTCACATTCCTTCCTCCTCCTCCTTTTATTTTTATTATCAACACATCCCATTTCAAATATTAAACCCATAGCTACTTTGGTGAACACAATAGAGACTAATTTATAGGTAATATCAATTTTACTATATAGTGTGTGTATTTCATGTTTTATTAAAACAATTTTACTTTCTCTATATTACGACATCTTTCAGATCTTTTGCTCGTTCTGAGATCAAAATAATCAGTTGCTTATGGGTGAGCAGTGCTAACATGTGATATCGATCAAATCATATAACATAATCAATCAAACCACTTGTACAGAACTATTTCATATGTAAAAATGTCATAATACTCACATGGGGTGGCCCCATGTGAATAAAATATTATTATAAAAAATGGGGCCCGCTCCCCATGTGTGTATTTTGTTATTTTTACATAATTTTTTTTTCAGTAACATTGTTCTAAGAGTATCTCCAAGAAACTCTTTAAACATGAGATACTCTCTATTTTAAAGAGTTAACATTTAAAAAATGCTCCAAGAGATTCTTTAAATTAACATTTTATTGACTCTTCATATTTGGAGAGTCAAACCCACTCTCTATAATTAATATATTCAAAGTGTTTCAATTTTCAATATAGAAAAACAATAAAATAATCTAAAGAAAAACTAGTCAAAATAAAAGATAAACAAAAATAATAAATATTTTTTTGGAAATAGTGAAATTAAGTGTTAAATATAAAGAGTTTGTTAGAGTACTTCAAAATTATAACTCTCTAAATTTATAAATACTCTTCAAATGATGAAATGTGTTCTTTAAAAATAAAGAGTCTGTTGGAGATGTTCAAACACAATATGTATATATACTAACTGGGAATTAGAAATCAAAATCTGTAAAAGCATATACAGCTGTACCTGTACATGTAATTTAGATCAAATTGAAAATACAAAAATATAAATCCTCAAGCCCAAAGAATGGCTTCTGATCAGGATTTCCCAACACAGAATTCAGAAAATGAATCAATTTCAACATCCACCAGGCATTAATGTAAAGCAAAATTAAATTGATAAAAAGCTAGCAAAATATCATCAAACTTTGATCAATCTTCGTGTATATATATTATCTCTTCCAACAGCGACTTCTTGATAGTGAATCTTTTATTCCTCCCACAACCCAAGTTTCCTTTGCAACATCAGAGGAAATTTTGTAAAAATCTGCTCCGTATTGCATCACCACTAAATTTTCTTTCTTCTTTGCATTTTCTTCTTCTTCTTCTTCCTTGGTTAGTTTTTCTTCCTCTTCGTCTTCATCTTCATCTTCGTCCTCTTGTTCATCATTTTCTTTTTTATCTGCTTCTATTTTCTCCAGCCAACCATTTGTAGGAGCAGATCGACAACGCATGAGCAGAAGTGCATTTGGTGGTGGTGCACAGGGCACATCATCATCAGTACTAGATAGTCTAGATTTATTAATTTTCTCCTTGATATCCTTTTCTGTGAACTGTTTGCTTTGATTTTCTTGTAAAACCATGAACCATTTGGAGAATACAGTTCTTGAAGTTTCACTATCCTCATCATTTTTCCGTTGGTCATCTTCATCTTCTTCGTCGTCGTTGTCATCTGAGGTTATATCTGCTGTAGGAAACGTACCGAAGCAATGGAAATCGAATCGAATGTTACGTAAACATGTCAAGAATTGCATTATCTCTTTCTTGAATCCAAGTGCTTCAATCCAAGCAGGTCTTTTCTTGTGTTTCTTGCTGTTATGTAACCTTTCAATCTCTTCCATTACCGATTGCCAATTCTTGCATGTGTTAGGTTTAGGCCTTACTTTAATCCGTCCAGCACATGTGACTTTTGGGGACGTGGGTTCTTCAATCTCAGAACTTGTCACCATGTTTTTTGCCCATGTGAGAGGACTAGCATGGCCTGCGCCACCACCTCTGTTACTAGATTTCCTCAGGTTATGATGGAGCCTCGGCCGCTGGTTGTGGTGGAGGTGGTGGCGGCGCTTATTGTGATCTGAGTTGGGCCTAGCTGGACTGCAAATGGGCTTCGGCATTAGGGTTAGATGTGCTCTAGAAGGAAAACATACCAATAAATCTGCTGAAGGAGGTCCTTTGCCTTCTCTGCCTTTCATGGTGTATTCTCTTGTTCCTTCTTTGGTTCAGATCTTGTGCTTCAGGAACTGTAAATGTGTAATCTTTTAAGGGTTTAGTTCAGTTTTGATTTGGGATGAGTTTTTAAAAGAAATGAGAGACTAGGTAGGAGTTGGGTGGGGTGCGTTAATGCAAGGGGACAGCTTTCTTTAGCTACTTTTTGTTATTTTTTCTTCTTTACCATCTGTTACGTCTATTTTTTGAAGCATTACACCTTTTTCCTTCTCTTTGAAAATGGGGTCACAAGTGAGCACTGAGCTGCTTTAATGTCTTGGCCTTTACTTTTATGCCTAACAAATTGAATTATAAAGAAAGAAAAGTTGATTGGCACGAACCTTGTTTCATGATCCAATCATGCTATCAACTTGCGTGTCCCTGCCAGACAAGTCTTATGCTATAGTTCTATTGCCCACCCAAACTTCCAAAAACCAAAAAACCTTATTTAAATCGAAGAATAATATTATTCATCTAGAGTCATGATTAACATTAGTTTACATAATAATTGGATCATTGTCCAATGAAGTTGGAATGGATTTTTATTCATTGAATAATATGACAGTAAACAATGATATGAATAACATTATTTCAATTGAAAACGTATTCTTTAAAAAGCAAACACGTGACTTGGGGAAAAAATTTATTGAGTTACTGCAATAGGCAAACAGTTTGTGCGATTTGGAAGGCACGTAAGTTAGACGTTAATTATGTGACATCATTAATGTAAGGGTTCGAAATTATTAGAATATGTATCTCCTCTCAGAGGACCCTTGTATTGTACACAATGAATATCATGGTATTATCACAAGTTTTGGGCTAGAAGACTGTAAATCGGATCATGTTCTGTTGCACACGCTTCCAACAAATAAAAATCAATTTGAAGTAGTAAACAAATACTTTTGGTACATGCACAAATTCTAAGAGAGATGCATTTGGTTGAGACTTTTCTGAAGGTGGGATAAAGGCACAACGAAAGTTTGTTTAAAAATAAAAAAGGGCAAAAGAATATGTGATTTAATAAAGTGATTTAACATGGCATAATGAAAAGAACAAATGGATTTGGAGCATGGGCAAGAATGACCCCACCGTTCATTAGTGCATGTTGCTTTAGGAATGGAATTGTCAACTTTTGTTGGGTCCTTCCTCTCCTTCTACAGATTTATTTAGTATGAAAACAAATCTTAGTTTTGTTGGTGAAAGGTTAGTAATAACTAGGAAACTTCTTTCAACAATTTTATTCTTAATTATGTTGTTCTGATATTGTCTTCCACAGAAAGTTTTTGCGTTTCGTTTCTATAACACAAGTTTTTTTTGTCATAACAGAAGACGTTCCCGTATAGTTATAACCCTTTTTAATCTCAAGTCATGAATCAAAATATGAATGCCTATATAAGACATTTAAATTTGAGTAAAGTAGCCTTACCAGAATTGACTCGACTTGGAATGGAATGTGTCGTGTCGGAGGCTGGTCTACATAGAATAGTGAACTCCCTCCCTTGCCCCGCTACTCATATGGATTGTGTTGTGTTGTGTTGTGTTGTGTTGTGTTGTGTATTGAGGATTTTGAGTAGGGGAATTGGGTAATCCGGTTTAGTACCCCCTAAGCAATTATATTCAATTCTCATAATCTAGTGGCCAAAAGTAGTTATTGCTTTATAATCACAATTCACAACAAAAGAAGCAATTCAATTAAGGAAAGTAAAAATCTTACGAAATGTGGTCCACAACATTTGGTATCCATCCCCATGTATTTTCTTGATTTTGTTCTAAAATCAAGAAAATATTAACATGGCCTTTGACACTGCCTCCAAAGCTTCCATAATTCAGCCTTGACAAGGATTAATTAATGAAAATTGGGCTTTTTCTTTAGAATGGAGATTGCATGTTTTATCTTTATGGCAATCTTTTAAAGAAAGGCATACAAATGCATGCGGGCCTAAGCAAAAAGGCCTACAGGTTAGGTTAAAAGCACCATGCAACAAGTTTTGTATAGTGCAGACTGTGGGTTAGAATACCATTTAGGGTTGGCAACTGATGGGTACAGAAGTGGAGAAGTTGAGTTTAGAACAAGTGTTGTAGTTGTGTAAAGTAGGCAAGAAATTATGTTAATTTCCAAGAAGATTATTTCCTTTTATCGTCTTGTGTATACCGTTATGTTAGTGTAACCTCTGGCATAGTCAGCCCTTGACCTCCGAAATCCCAGATCTTTTGACAAATATTGGGAGCTGTGTGATGTTGATAAAAGTTAGAGGTCCCATGAAATGTGTGGTGAAAAAGTAAATAAAAGTTATGAATCTAATAAAATGTATAACTAAAAATTAATTTTTAACCAACAAAAGTTTCACCAAACAAGCACTTGGTAAGATTTGAGCTCAAGTGACCTTTGCAACTTTTTGGACATTGCCATATAATTGAACTTTCGCCTAGGCTTTGCAATTGGGGTGGGGAAGAAGATGGTGGCGGTGGGTGAGTGGGTGGGGTATGTGTGAAAAAAATTTGGGGTGGAGGGAGTGGGTGGTGGCGGTAGTTTGCGGGTGTTGAAGGTGGCTGGTGGCATCGTGTGAATTGGTGTGGTGGGGTGGAAATCAGACTAATTTTTTAACAATCCTCTTGATATAAATCGTTCAGAGATTCTTCCGTCGCACATGATTGAAAGGTTTGGGACCAGCTCTGTTACAAATGAAAAGTTGGGATAAAAACTATAACAATTTGAAAGGAAATGCAATTAGTCCTTAATCTTATTAAGCTGAGTCTAATTTTATCGAATTCAACGTGTCAAACTTATTCTTAATTGATTCTCATTTCAAAGAAAGGTCATTTCACTCTCTAAATCAAATGGATAAGTCGCTATTTGTTTGTGGTCCATGCAGTACAATGTGAGTTAATTGAGTGAAATAAGCAAATTATGCTTCAAATAAGAGGGTGACTCTCCGCAACACCATTTTCTTGGCTCTCTTGAAATTGAGATTAAGCGTTTCCATGTACAATCTGCAATGTAATTGAAGCTCTCTCAACACAACAATTTTAGCAATCCCCAAATGTAAGGGATATTGGTGATAACATTCATTGAAAATTGCAAGAGAAATTTTGGGAAATTTGAAAGAAGAAGAAGAAGAAGAAGAAAGTTATTTTTTAGAGCTTGTTTTGGTAAGGTGAACACCACAACACAAAAGGAAAAAAAAATAAAAAAATAAAAAATAAAATTATGCACCGTACTGTTCAATTCGATCCAATACTTACTCCAAATATGCCCTTAACATCTAGATTTCGTTGATTGATCATGCATGAATGGTATCTTTGGTAACGTGAACCGCGCAACATCACAAAATTAAATCATTTTCTAAACATATTGGGGAAAAAAAACATACATATAGTTGTTAGAAATAGCTTCTAATTTAAATTCTACCCTCTAGTAAATTTTGTCCTTTTAATTTTATTTATATGAGTCAAACGTCAATGAGCTTCAAATTTGTATTTGACTATTAAATTCATTCAAATGGCCTAATTATCCTTGTGTTTATCGCTATGGATGATCAAAATCAAATTTTATATCATATTACCAGAGTTTTAAAGTAGCTTATAGTCCTCCTCAAACTGACTTGGATCAATCTTACTTTGTAATCATTTGATACGTGAAAGCTTTTTTACTTAGTCCACGAAGGCGTGTTCGATCGTGCTTAAAATTCAATTAAAATTGAAAATATAGTCGTTATTGAGTCTCACTTATCTAATAAAAGACAACAATAACGGTTAATTTTTCAATTTTAATTTTTACCGAACACTTAATAAGTTTATTGAGAATATGGCGAAGTTTGCAAGAAACTTAGGGATCTTCATTTGTGGAGTTGCTGTTTGTCAAGTGAATGTTCACGTGTATGCTTCTTGTGTTCCGTTCATGTACAAATATTGATTTTTCCACGTAAGATTTAGTGGATTTTTCGAAATTGTTCATAAAATTATGTGGAATGTCCTTGTAATTTAAATCAATAATACAACACTACATCAATGCAGGAATTTTCTTCTAGCGAAATTGAATGACTTTAACATAAAATGTGTATATGATACCCAATTCTTTGATTTGAAACAATGACAACTAATAATTTTGACACCTAAATACGACCGAACTAAATTTGTCGGTAAAACTCTGATTATGAAGTCGACGAACTGCGAGCATATAAAAAGAACGATCAGGATAGCATTCCATCTGAGAAATGGGGTCGCCACCTCACATAGATGATGTGGCACCAAGTTAGTTATGTATGTATAGAATAGGTGTTTTAATCTATGGAGGGAATCAATGGAATAATCTTGAAAAATCCATATGTGAGAATAGTTATATGGTGTTCTTACCTGATGTCAATATTCGATTATATTGGTCCCAGAGTTCACAAAGAACACAAAATAAAGCAGTAAATCGCGAGAAAATAAAGAATACAATGATTTTTCGTCCAAAGGGCCCGAATGTTCAGCCTTAAGCCTACTCACCCGTTGTGCATCTACATAAAGGGATTACACTCTAGTTCCACTAAAATCACCAAGAAGAATTATAATGTATGAAGAAATCTGACGATTTCTCTCGCCTCAAATCACTTAGAATATACACAATCTCACAATTTATACATCAAGTTCAGTATCTGTCTTATCATTCAGAAATATACAGAGATTTAACATGAAATCACTAAAATTTTCAAAACGACAGAAAGAGAGATTAACCCTAACACACAAAGAGAAAATCTCAAAGACACTGAACAATTTCAACCCAATAATGAAGCTTCGAGAATGACTTAAAGCAGAGAGGTCAATCGTTAAGCATCATATGGTGGAGATCCAAGTGTAGGGCCAGATCATAAGACCAAGAAATAATAGAGGCGTGTATAATGCAAACACGTTTTAACCACCAAGTAATAACATTTGGGCCAAAGATCTGGTTCCAACACAAGCCAAACACCAACAGACTGGGCCAAAAATTTGAGGCTGCCCAAAACATATAACAATCTCTACATTGCTGAACAATTCTTTGTGACTTATAGGTACTAGAGAACCAATATGTTTCATTTGCTCTTATTTAACCTGTACAAATACAAACATAAAAGTTAGTACTTATTCACACATAGTCCTACTTGATTATTCTAAACTTATTGCAATTCAGTAATGTTTAGAATTTTCAAGCAGTTTTTGAATTTATTTAAAGGAAGAACTTTGGTTCCCCAATCAGAGGGATTAAATTTAGTTGGAATTTTTTCTAGACTAATCAGACCCTTTTCAGCCCTATTCCTCACAAAGTGGAACTTTATATCAACATGTTTGGTTTGATCATGATACATAGGATTTTTGCTGAGATGTATAGCACTCTGATTGTCAATATAAATTTTAACAGAATTATTAACAAAGCCAATTTCACTTAGTAACTCTCTCAACCAAAGACTTTCCTTAACAGCATCACATGCAGCTGTTATCAACATATAAAAGCAAGTAAATAGATTCAGGTCCTCCTGACCATTTGAAAAAGAGACGAGTCATAATTGCTCTAAACAAAACCTAAGATCTGAATATAAGAATTGAACTTTTTATACCACTGTTTGGGAGCTTGCTTCAAGCCATAAATAGAATAGCAACCTTGTGAGCATCAGATTTTACTTCATAACCCACAGGCTGTCTCATATAGATGGTCTCATCAAGATCCCCATTCAAAAAGGCAGTTTTTACATTAAGCTGATCAAGTTCCCAGTTAAAATGAGCAATAAGAACAAGTAAAATTCTAATGGAGGTATATTTAGCAACATGATAAAATATCTCATTGTAGTTCAATCCTTCCTTTTGAGTGAAACCTTTTGCAGCAAGTCTAGCTTTATATCTTTTACCTCACATGTTAGAATCACCTTCTTTGATTTTAAAAATCAATTTACAGTCAACAACCTTTTGATTTTCAGGTTTATTAACCAAAATCCAAGTTTTGTTTTTTATCAAAGATTCCATTTCCTTATTCATAACTTCTTTCCAAAATTTAGACTCAAGACAGTTAACAGCTTTTTCAAATGTGGAGGGTTCAGAATTCAAAGAGTCAAGGGCAGTGAAAAGAGTAACAAAATCATCATTATTGAACCTAGTGGAAGGAATTTTATTCATACTATCTTTGTCTCTAGTCAATTGATATTCAACCAGAGAAGGATTAGTGGATTCAATTTCAACATTAGGTTCACTCAGATCCTGATTTACTTCAGATTGAGTAGACTCCACCTTAATCAAATCATTGTGATTATCAGTTTCATTTTCAAGAATGGTTTCAATAATAGGACCAGATTTATCAGATTCTGTTTCGGATGTAGTCTTGCAAGGGAAATCATTTTCATTAAAGATTACATTTCTGCTGATAATGACTTGAAAACCATTCTTAGGATTTACCATACCCCAAGAAGACACATTTCAAAGATCTCGATTCAAGTTTTCCTTCATTTTGATGGGAATAGGCAGCACATCCAAAAACCTTAAGTCTATTGTAATTAGGCACATTGTTAGACCACAATTTCTTATGGATTTCAAAATCAATGGCACTTGAAGGACTTCTGTTAATGATGTAAGTAGCATTTTTTAAGGTTTCCCCCAAAAAATTTTTTTAGAAGGCCAGAACTGTGAATCATACATCTGACCTTTTCCAATAAGGTTCTATTCATCCTCTCAGCAATACCATTTTGCTGAGAGGTGTATGTCACAGTCCTATATCTTAGAATTCCACTTTCCTTAGAAAAAGAATCAAATTTCATATTGCAGAATTCAAGGCCATTGTCAGTCCTAAGTGCTTTGATTTTCTTATTGGTTTGATTTTTCAATCATTAATTTTCATTGTTTAGAATTTTGAAAAGTGTCAAATTTATGTTTCAAAAAAAAAGTCCATATTTTCCTTGAAAAATCATCTACTATAAGTAAGTAGAATCTGAAACCACTTAGGGTATTCATAGATGCTGGACCCCACAGCTCAGCATGTAAATAGTTCAAAATTAAAGTAGATTTATGAACTCCAGTTTTAAAAAGAAGTTTATTCTCTTTTCCAAAGATACAGTCTTCACAAAAATTAAGTTTTTCAAAATTGTCTTTTCCAAAATATCCAAGTTTATTTAAAATTATTAGCCCTTTTTCAGACATGTGGCCAAGTCTTTTGTGCCAGATTAAAGACTTATCAGATTTGGAATTAACAGCAGTTGAGTAGTATCCTACTAAAGGTTCAGCATACATGGTATAGATACCATTGATCTTGGGTAGAGAAATTACTTCTTTATGATTTTGATGGAGTTCTATGAAACTTTTGTGGATTGTTATTTCATAGTTTTCATCCAATTCACCTAGAGTAATAAGATTTCTTTTCAGTTCAGGAACAGACCTGACTTTATTTAGTTCAAGTATCTTATTGTTATCAATTTGAAGTTTCACTTATCCTATGCCTTTTATATGACAACTCATGTCATTTTCCATCTGAACTTGCCCTCCATCTTGATCAATAAGTTCAATAAACCAATCATTTATAGGGCATATATGGAAAGTACAGCCAGAATCAAGAACCCATCTTTTGGGTTCCTATTAGTGGTTTTAACAAGGACAACCCCCTGAATATCATTTTCAATTTTGCATGCAACAGCAGTAGACCCATCAGAATTATGTTTATCTTTCATATCAGAGATCTTTTTAAAACAATATTTGATCAGATGTCGTGTCTTCCCACAGTAATAGCATTTCCTAGGTTGTAATTTAGATTTATATTGATTCTTGCTCTGAGTTCTGAACTTAGAAAATTGAGGTTTATATCTTTTATGAGAATTGTAGTTGCATTGATTTCCCTTCTTATTCTGATTCGGTTTATCTCTCACATTCAAAGCTTCATTAGACTTATAGTCCTTGAAATCAGATTTTAGTTCAAGTTTTCTATTCCTTAAGGATGATATAACAATGTCAACTGTAAAATCAGTTCTCCCATATTCAAGAGCAGTTCTAAGGTTCTATACTTATCACCTAGAGTATTCAACAAGGCCACCACTTGTTGATCTTCAGACAATTTTTCATCACAGTCAGTCAACTCTTGAACAAGTCTAGTGAATTTATCAATATTATCTTCAAGTGTGGAGGAAGGATTAAATCTGAAATTGTAGAACTGTCCCAGGAGATAGCATTTGTCGGGCATACTTTTAGCAAGGTAGAGAGATTCTAATTTTAGTCCATAGGCCCTTTGTATTAGTGGTTTCTCCAACTTTCCTAATTACAGTATCAGATAAGTGAAGAAAAATGGAACTCCAAGCAATCTCATCTAACTCTTGCCTTCTATACACACTAAATTCAGGTGGCCAAGTCTCATCTATGGCAGCAGCACACCTCTGTTGTAACAACAGAGCCCTCATTTTCTGTCTCCATAAACTAAAATCCACAGTCCCCCTCCAAACTTCTACTTCAAATTTATGTACAGTAGTCATGATCAAAGATAAACACATAATGATCAAATAATAACACGCGCAGTATATAACAAGTATTGACAGTATGAGAAAAGACTTCAAGAAAAATTATAGAATTCTTAGGATTAACAGCTGATCAACAAAGACAATTATATCAAACAGAAAACGTCAATCTTGAAGGTGTTTAAGGAATGGTGGCCCTTTGTTCTCATACTCTCTCAGATTCTCAGATCCTCAATGAAATCTTGGACTAAGAAAAGCATGAGAGGATCACTTACCTTAATAACAGATTTCAAGAATTGACACAAGATACTATAAGTAATAGGGGTTTTTAGATAATACCAGATGCAGATGAGAAAAACCTTAGATAGGATGCAGGAAGCAACGAGTCACACAGACTCGGTGAGAACTCACTGGAATCGAACGAGTCAAATCAACTCACAATAACTCAGTATGAGTCAAAATGAGTCACCATGACTCAGTACTGAGTGAGATCAAGAACACCACAAACTCAGTAGAACCACCAGATCAGAAGAAATAAACCAGAACATGAACGATTTTACAAAAAACCTCACAGATCCGTTTTAAAAATACTTGACTCTTTTAGGAGATCTTATTCGGAGCAGGTAAATCACAAAGACTTGACCTCAAAAATTATATTTACCACAAAGAGTTTCAGAAAACGTGAGATCTGTACAATCGAATAATTTTGAAAGATAAGGGTTTTCCCAAAAATGAACACCAAAACAGATCTTAACTAATGGAGGGCTCTGATACCATCCGTTGGTCCAACACAGGCCCAACACCAACAGACTGGGCGAAGAATTTGAGGCAACCCAAACATATTACAGATTACCAAGCCACAAGGTATATTGGATAGTCGTCCCTTAGTTCCAGTAGCCTTTCCTTCTGATTAATGATCATCGATCGGAAGGGTTCAACCTCGACTTGATTTTGACGAAGCCTTTGTCACTATTCATTGGTCATTCACTCACTGATTGATGAATCAGTTTGGATTAATTGCAAGCAAGAACTTTATCAACTGCATTGGCCCATACATAAAAGTCCAGCATACTGACTTACTTTGGTCTTTATTGCCAGCAAAAACTTATGGACACTTGTTGATAAGTCAGACTATTAATATCAATTGTCAAGCCTTCAATAGACTTTTGGCACACTATTACTTTCAGAGGCCAAATTGTTGTCGGAAAATATACTGATAAGATCCAGGTTCACTGAGAACATCACTTCCATTTTCTCTTCATATACTATACGATAAATAGTACTCAATTTCTATACATACGAATATGCTCTGCCCTCTTTATGACTTGATGTCTCGGGGGACTTTAGAGATATATTTTTCTTCACCTTCTTTGCAAGAACATGTTATGACTCAAGATCGAAAATTGTTGGAGTCACTTCCAATTCACATGCATAAGGTGCAACTTTTCATCATAATTGATATACATACATTCAAAGATCATCTTCTTCATACCAAGTTATACTTGAAATCGAGCTCTACTAACCAAACACGTGAAAAAGATGGATGCTTCCATGAAATGCGCTTTAGATGGTTGCACTTTTATCCTCAAAGTAGTTAATGTACAACAACTTTATAATGACTCGTTATATTTTAAGGTCATGTACCTTGCGTTGAACAAAGGCTTTGGAATTGGACCTCGAAGCCCAACCCATATCATATAAAGCCTCTCGGGAATTCAGTATTTTGGGTCTCGAAGGCGAACTCATATCATCAAGCGTAGATTGCAAATCTTTCAGGACTTCACTAATCCACCCCTTCATCATAATGTGACTCGGTAATACTCTGTCTTTATTTGGTTTTGTTAAAAATAAGATTTTTAGTAAATTTTGATAGAAGTTAATAAAATGTTTGATTGAAAAATTGTATCTCCTATAAAATTTATTGTTAAAATTAATACTTATATTTTCATCAACTTTTTAGCTAAATTCACAAGTTTCCGTCCATCCATCCTTGGTGTCAAGTGTAAAATATTAGCTCGATGGAATTCCTATGCCTAGTATTTCCTGTTTTAGCCATTAGCCTGTTGAACATAGTCTGATACATTTGGTTTCATCACTGGACATGTACTTGTTTCCATTTCGGCCAAATGAAAAATACTGTCTTCGTTTATTTTTACTTGCAAACTGAACAACAACAATTATCATTAAACAATACAAATCAACGTAAATATTTACAATATTTCTGAGTGGGCAATGCCTAAACAGGTACAAGTCTGCCAACAAAATTTACGACGAAATACAATTAACCGAGATGATTCAAACGTGTAAATCAAAAGGAGTTCATTTCAAGAATATAACTTCTGCTCTTGAGCAATCTCTCTGCAGCCTCAGCATAAATTCCTTCTTTTCCGAATGCTTCGGCGGCCAATTCAATATCGCCGCTCTGCTCCTCCATCTCATTCCGCTCCACACCACCGCTCACCGGCCGCACTACCACCAATGTGGCACCCTCCATTATCATCCCTCCAGAAAGTTCCATTCTTGCCTCGTGCCTCATCCTCATTCTCACTGCAGGTACTGTCGTCCTATTAGTCCTCCACCACAATCCGCCGTCAGTCACGTTGCTGCTTTCGTTTATTTCTTCCTCGACGGACAATTTCCGGCAATCTTGCAATCCGTCTTTGTCTACTATTACAGTTCCCTCGTTCTCCCTGTCGTTTACAATGAGATTTGTAAGATGATTTTGCTCACTAATCACGTCCAGCATCATGTAATGCCTTGCAGAGGCCGCGATCAAAGCACTTATAGTCCATACAACGCGCATTTTCAGGCCACCTCCAGCTCCAAGTCCAACACCGGCGCCACCATTATTATTAAAATCCACTATTCCTTCCAAACCCGTGCCACTATTTCTGAACCCCAAAATTACACAACTCTTCAAGTTTTTCCCAAATCTCGCCACCCATTTAATCGTTGTTCCATTCTCGAGCCTCAGGTCTCCAGAAGGCAACTCGATTCGGAGGTTCTTTATCCCATCGAACCCTCGAAGGATCTGGGTCGGAGACTTCTGTGACCGGGTCGGGTCAGGCAAGGAAGACCTGTATGGCGAAATGATATCCTGAAGTGACTTGAACAACGACTTGAAGAGTTTGAAAACAAACGAAACACCACCGTCAAACTCCGAGTCCGAGGCGGAGATTACCCTGTCAACACGGAGGAGGACTGAGTCCGTCTGAGGGACAAGCGAATTGAACCGCTTGGAAACGGATCGGCAGCGAATGAGAGACTTGATGTCAGATATGTTGTTGAAGATAAGGAGTACGATTGGGTCGGGTAAGCTGTCGAAACAGTCGAATTCGGATTCATTCAGCAAGTAGGCCATTTTTTCCTTTTGCTTTATGATATTTTTCTGGGTATGCGATAACTGAATTGAATGAGAATAGGGAATGGTGGAAATATGGGGAGCTTGTCATGTCATGTGAATAGCTCGAACACCACGGCGCTTTATATTTGACTGTTGACCAGTTATTTGTGGGGCCCTCCCCCTCGCTTGCTGGGTTTCAACTTTCAACCTCTGTAGCCACCGGCCTAGAGATGGCAGTGGGGCGAGTTCGAGGCGGAGCATCCCCATCCCGTCCCGTCCCGTCCCGCGAAGACAATCTCCCACCCCGTCCCATATTAGGCGAGGTGGGGCGGGGCGAAGATTTGCCCCGTTTACCGCTCCGTTTAATTTTTATTTTATTTTTTTGTATTATTATTTTATTTTTTTGTAATTATTTTTAATTTTTTAATTTTTTTCTTTTGCACGGGACGGGGAGGGGATGGTTCGGGGCGGGGCATCCCCTCCCCGTCCCGCCCCGCCACCTCGTCGGGGCGGATTTTTTTTGCCCCATTCGGGGCGGGGCGAGGCGGGGCGGGGGGTGGGGTAAATTGCCATCCCTACACCGGCTTGTCTTTGATTTTTATGAATCAGATTTTTAATAAATCTTAAAAAATAAATAAATAAATTTGAAAAGTTTTGTATTTCAGTTGCCGATTTTAACTTCTATTTTAATCATTCTTTTTAGTTGAACCAAATAGACATAAAGGGCCAGAGGCGAGGACTAAATGTACGAGTCTTCAACCTACGTATGTTTAGTTAGTATGTCTTTTTATATGTGATTTTCAAATATATCTTATCAACTATTATCTCTGTAACTCTGTTCAATTAGATGATTTTACAATCAGACAAGCTTATGTTAGTACGTTAACAAGCTTGCGGGATTCCTATTTTAGATCAACGAGTGGTTTGCTCATCTACCAAGTTGAACCAGCTCAGTCCGAGTCATGTCCATACTTGAGTAATTGTTGTTAAAGCTCTGACTATAACAAAATACTTCTACAACGCAAAATAAAGAACCTTTGCCAATGGAATTATAGATTTTGGTCAAAGTGGTAAACTTTGTTAATTAAAAAAAAAAAATTTGAACTATAAACTACAAATTGTTGTTGCAACTTTCACAATAATCCAGGATGTGATGGTTCTTAATCATCCCTACTGATTCAAAATGCGTAATGGGTCGAGCTCTGTTTAATTAACAAGTTTATCAGAAAAGGAAAAGCTGGTCGTTTTTCTTTATTTTTATTATATTAATAATTTTTTGATATTTTAATTGTGAAAGGAACATCAAATAATTTTGACTATTAATGACAAGGTCAACATAATTTTTTTTTTTTTAAAGAAGTCGAGTGGAAATTTCAATATCGTTTACCATCTATTTTTATGTACATTTCTTTTTCATGTTTGACATTTTCGTAACTTAGACTCGATCAATTCTTTATTTCTCATGATAATATAAAATTTAAAATATTATAATTATAATGACCCGAACGATATTTCTCGAGTGATCAGAGTTCAAAATTTTATACTTAAAAAATTGAGCATTAACACATCAATTGCTATGCACATGCAGTCTAATCATGTTGTGAAATGTGTAGACAATTTAACTTCTTTGTCACATTATTTGTTTATTACAATTTAGGAAAACTTTTGTAACATGAAATGCTTAATCTTATTTTATTCTATATTTTTAATGATTAGTGATATTGGTCAAGGATTAGGGAAACAGCATAATTGTTTTGTAATAAATCACGGGCAAATTGTCAATGCCTAGCTATATTAAAAATATCATTGTACCCACGTTTATGCCATGTTTGATTGCAACGAATTGCATGAAAAATATTACATTCGATGAAAATGAATTTCACTTTGACCGTATGATTGCAACGTGGAAATGGAAATCGAATTCCAAGATACAACCATTTTAAACTGCATTTTCTTTGTTTTTATAGAAAACGAATTCCTATGGGTTTGCTGAGTTTTTTTTTTTTTTTGTCCAACTAACATGACATTGAAATTCATTTCCATCTTTGGCTATCAAACGAACAATTAAATTAAAAAGTACAAGAGTGAAAAGGAAATTAAAAAAAAAAAGGCGAGGAAAAAATATAAATGTCCTGCTTCCCCAAACAATGGCAATTGCAGTTGCTTTATTTATTTTCTTTAGGAAGGAGCTATTTTGGAAAGTTGGCTCTCTTAGGACACAAACGTGTAGGCCTGAACTTCCATTACCTAAGAAATTCAACCTGGACCAGCCAGCTTGATATGTAGAATGGGCCTGGACATTTATCACCTAAAGGACTACTTGGGCCCAAGTTGTAGCCGATCAAATTGTTAAATGGGCCTAGATGTTATCATCCAAAGGACTATTTCGGCCCAAGTTGTAACTGATCAAATTGTTAGCGGCCTCATTACATGCTAGGACAACATAGCACTAACTGCTATTTTATAAATTAGCCCAATCGCATTTGTAACTTTTTATACATAAATTTAGGATCATTTGACAAGATTTTTGAAAAGTAAAAGTCGTTTTTGAAAATTAAGAAGTTTTTTTTGAACATATTTAAATAATTTTCTAGAATATACTTTGTCTGGCTAGAAGAACTTAGATGAAACTGACATAAGATAACTTTTTTTAAGAAACTCTTATACAACAAGCAAAAGTAGAAGCAGAAACCTCGACAGATTTATAATTGATGTTCAGAAATAATTCAACTCAATTTCATCGAAAATCGTAGAGCGAGTTCGTTATCATTTCCATTTACACACTACTAGAGTAAAGGCGAATATCATTTTAAGACGAGCTTGAAATTTTCCATGTCCCAAAAGAAAATTCAAACTTTTGTATTTGTCAATTTTGATATGGTAAATGTTAGAGTTGAGATATGTTGTTCCTATCTAACATCTCACAAAATTAACTTACTAGCAAATTGCAAATACAATGTCGGGGTGATGTAATGTGTAGTCTATAGTTTAATTTAGCATAGGAGAATTGAAAACGAAGCCTAAGAAGCTTGAAGTTTGGGGCACTATGATCATGGATAAATCCCCTAGTGACAACGATGAAAACGACTAAATATTAGTAGGTAAAAGCTTTAAAATTTTCTTGATGAACCTTGCTGCCCGTATAGGGACCTGCTTGACAAGTCCATTACAGGCCCTCACACATGGGGCTTGCACTTATTTTTTTTCTTTTTTAAACAAATGGTGGGGCCCATCATTGTGTCTGCCCTGTAAGGGACCTGTCTAGCAGGTCCCTGTACAAGCAGCATTTTTGTGGCTGATAATGCACGTGGGACCCACTTTGAAAGAGCTTGTCTCTATCTTAGCTCAACAACCATTCTTTCAAACTTTCCTTTTTTCTTTATTCTTTTTTTTTTTCTCACACATATTTTCGACTAAACATTTTTCACAATAAAATATTTTTTACGTAAATTCAAATTTTTTTCTATCTTTTAAACCACACATTTTCCAAAAATTTACTATTCAAAAAATTATTTTCCCCCCAAAACATGGCTATCAAACAAAGACTTAGAAAATGTTGTGGCATCGATGCTTAGCGTTCGTTAAAATTGCATGCGCATGAATAAAAAACAAGTAGTATAGTAATGATACGAGTATTGTGCCACGAAAATCGTATAACATCTATTGACCCTTTAAACGAATTACGGAACACATCATAGATTCATATTATATAACAATTGATGGAAAATAATTCTTCCTTTACATATATTTGCATCAAATATCATAAGAATCGTCGCATTAAATTCCGGAACAAATTAAAGTCTAAATACCACACTAACTCGAAATGCTTAAAAGACCAGGATTCGTGCACACCATCTCCACATTATTTTGGCAGATTGTATTCAGAAATTCTTTAATTTGTTGCTAAATGCTTTAATTTAGATTCTCTCCCTATTATTCCAACACTGCTTGGAAATCTAGCTGTCGGGTTTCAGTATAAACTGCCACCCGTTATTTCAGTACAGAATTGTCTTCTTTTAGAACATGAACCTTTTCTCAAGCAAGCATCAATGTGGGGTTCAATTTCTTGGCTCGACACGTACTCTAAAGCGTGGCGCTAAAATTCTCAACAACATGTATAGGCGTCCCAAAACAGCATATAATCGAAGGCAGAGACTCGTGTAGTGTCTTAATAATGTATGTCTCCATTGTATTTTATAATGGAGTTTAGGTTTCAAGTGTTTGGCATTATTGTTGCACGTTTTTGCTTTTGAATGCAGGGTTTTCTTACATTACATACCTTTTGCCTCATGAGAATTAGAAAACGATAAGACGATGAACTAAAGCTTATATATATTGACACTTTGTTAGATTTGTCGTTATATATCTAGATGAGGTCGGATGCAATGTGTCGCTCGTACAAGATGCTTAGCGAAATAGCCCATTAATCGGTTTTGGATTATTGGATGCAACCCTTTAATTGTGTACACCCTAATTTTGTATTCATTTGAATTATTCCTTCTTCACTTCTTTTCAATTTACACAACGTCGTGGTACGTTGGCATCATATTTTATCGCGTCAGTGAATAAGACTCTTTCAAGATCTAAAAATGAAATTAGTCAATCACTTAAAAAACATTTAAATTATTTTTTTACCTTGATTGTTTCATGAATTATTTGTGTTCTTTACAAATAAATAGAGGAAAATCCAATAAACGCTCATGAAGTATTAAATGATTAATGGTTGTCTGTAAAAGTGAATGTAAAAGTTTTGCAAAATTCATCATTTATTGTGAGGGTATGTCGTCAAAATTGATACAATTAATTTAGTGAATCATTGCTATTACTTATTAAACAATCTTTTGTATGAGAATCAAAACGGATTTGTGTATTGAAATTATGACTATATTTTATTTGTTAGTTTAGGTTTTTGTGGTCTTGATGATTGATAAGTTGAACTTGTTGAATATTTAATTTTTTTAATTTAGGTATATATTACTAACTTAAGGATATGATGCAAGTCTAAAAATTTTAAAAATGAAACTAGAATAAAATCAAACCAAAATCGAACGGTTTGGTTCCATATCTTTTTTTTTTTTTTTTTTTTTTAAAAACATTGGTTCTATTATAATTATAAAAAAATCATTAATTCATGGTTCAATTTGGTTCTCTTGAAACCGCAACCAAATAGAACTATGTTTACCCCTACATATAATCGATAATCAACGAAAAAAAATGGAATTGGGCATAATATATTTCTTGACAAACATAACTTATATAAAGAAGATCTAAATGGGATTTTTTTTCTTGAATAAATTGATTGAAAGATGCTAATGTTTACTTAATCCATGTTTGGTCCCCAATTTTCAAAACTCATTTTTAACCATATATATAATGGGGATCCGTGACTTTTATTAACATTATATTCATATATTTCATCATTTTTTATTAAAATCTACTGAAAACCTAATTTTTATTTAAAGGGGCTTAATGAGGTTAAGGAGGTACTCGTGGGATGTTCCTCTTTTCCATCAATAATTGGTGTTTACAGCACCTAGTTTATTTCGATTTTGGGCATCAATGATAGGTTGAATCTAGTGGAAGCAATACTTTACACGTCTAAGAAAAAGAAGTTCTTTTCTTTTTTTTTTTTTTTTTTTTTTTTTTAAAAATATGGGANTTTTTTTAAAACTATGGGAATGAAGCACGTTGGAATCCCCATGTCTTCTTCACAGAAATCGAACACTCTTAAGTGGAATCCAACTCCTACTTCAACAATGGCTTTCTTCTTCATCTTAGTGGGCTTTCGCTTTCACTACCTAACCCCCTCAGCAAAATATAAACCATTATTCCACGTCTCGTACGATTAGACAGACTTAACATATTTAAGGAAAAATATTAAAATCTTGTTCATTTAATGGTATAAGAGTGCCCATTTCAGTTTGAAAAGTTGATCAAACCCCCAAATTTTTCTTCAAATTATAGGATTTAGGGAGTCCATAGCACTGTCTAATACAGCGTATCGATAAAGTTAAAGTAAGCATCGAATCCATTAACAAATAACTTTAAGATACTCATTTCATCTTTTGAGGTGGGCTCTTCCAAGCGCCCAATTGTAGACTTGTTCTTCTGTTCAAGAGCAATGCCCTCGCTCCACCCACGAAGGATCTAATATATCAATTTTTCCAAGATCTCTTCTTCATTTTATATGTAGTTCCTAGGATCACTTGTCCACTAGCTAGTCTATGTTTAAAAAGTGTTTATAAACACTTCCCAACTTATTATGTTAAGAAAAACTTCACTTATAAGTATTATATTGTTGAACCAACCAATTGATAGAAAAATTTAAACTGTTAAATAGAATCACAGGTATTGATGTATATTATTTAAATAGTTTTCAACACGCCCTTTCATGTATATGTTATGTTGATTTCTTTGATACATATTAAAGCCTAACACGTGAAAAATTCAGTCAAATGGATGGCAACACACTTGAACCTAAAACTTTTACTAGCTTATCCTAAATAATGTTACACTTAATTTGTTGTCTATTATAGACTATTCGACCTAAATAATGTCACTTTATTACACATTCGATCTTCGTCTCTCTTTGGTAGTATTACCATCTCATGTAAGTTAGTACTTGTAACATACTAGACTTTTCCATTAAAAGTTGCAGTCTAAGAATTCAAGCATGCTTCTTGTACAATCTTTTTTACAATTTTTATTGACAACTCACATTTGACAACATCACATTCATCTGCGTTAAAAATTATTTTTTAAATCAATGATTCAAATTTTGACAACGTCAACGCTGTCAACCACAATTATCAAACAAAAAATGTACAAATAGGTTAATTCAGGTTAATTCAAGATAGTTACCTAATATGCCTTTATGCTACCAATAATTGATCTATTATTGTTCTAAGACATGTCAGAATATCTTGATTCAGTTAATCTGGAGGACAATAATGAGCATTTTTGACTTCTTTACCACACCCAAAATGCAGTCGTATTGCATATTTATAACTTGCTTTTCGTTGAGATTTCGCTGAGAAGATGGATATATATGAGCTTTGGATTCTCCGTATTTATGTTTATAATTAATTAAATGCTTAATGGATAAACACAAGATATAAAAAAAATAATTAAACCTTAATTTCCTGCAAGTATGTATTAATTAATTTTTTTGGTTGAATCTTGCTGTTAATTCTGACTCCAATATGTCTTTACAACTATTAAGACGCCTTAATTATTGTTTAAGATAGTGGAAGTATGGTTTAGAAACTTAAAAAAGATGATTAATTAAGAAATTAAACAGTGTTTTACTGCATAAAGTTATCAACCTTTAATGTCTGAATGAATCAATGCATGTGCTAGTATCTCTTGTGCCAATTAATCTACACCATCCTCGTCTTTGGAAGTGTTGCTACGTGTATATATGCATGATTAATTGTTCGTACTTCTTTTGGTTCCCGAAGGAATCCCCGCTTACATTGGCTACTTGAGCCCCGCAAGCCAAGATTTTTAAAAAGTTAAAAATTGTTTATAAAATTAAAAAATTATTTTTGAATATATTTGAATAATTTTCTGAAAATATTTTGTCTAAATGAAGTGCTTATAAAGAAAGTTGGCCTAAAATAGTTTTCTAAAAAAAAAAAAAACTTACAAGAACAAAAATCATGTCAAACTGACCAGAAATCGAGAAATTTAGAGGCCGTTCTCTTTGCCGTTTTCGGGTCATTTTCCGTTTTCGATTTTCCAAAACAGTGAAAATACGTTCTTTTTCCTATTTTCGAAAACGCGTTTTTGAAAACGAAAAATTTTTTTGTACACAAAACACCAAAACGAAAAAAGTCAGTTTTGGACGTTTTCAAGCCAAACCCACGAAAAAATCCAGAACACAGGAAACAACATTTTCCATTTCCAACACACCACCGTTCCTTCTTCTGCCAAAACAATGGAGCAGCCACTTTCCAACCCTCTAAACTCCGGCCATTATCTTCCACCACCACCGGATTTGCATACAATTGTGAAACCCTCAATCCCTTCTTCAAACAAACCACTACCTAAACATATACCAAAATCAATCAAAAATCATCCTCAAAAATTGAACTGGAGCAAAGTGCTTCTGTCGAAATCTCCACCTCCGGCGACACCCAAGGTCATGCACCACCACCGGTCGATTGCCCACCCCCAGATGACTCCAGCCATAGCTCTAATTTACCCAAAACAACATGCCATTATTCTGAATTAATCCCTGAATATGCACCATTCGCGAAGACCGAGCTACGGGGTTGGAAACTGGCAGATTTCGACGCCGCCCGATGGACCCATGGTTGCGGACTACATGGGCTATCCTCCCCTCCCCTAACGCACCTTTCCCAACCATTGGTCAAGCCCAATTTTGACTAGACCCGATTGAATTCATGGATGAATTTAGGGTTGTATCGATGAACCTTTGTTGCTCATTCCTCACACACCCGTGCATGTATTGCTGAGGTATTTGAGGCTGCCGTTTATAGCTATAGATAGGGGAGAGAGAGAGAGAGAGAGACGTCGGAGATGATGGGAAGAAGAGAGAGAGACGCCAGAGATTTGGTTTGAAAGAACACGTTTTTCATTTTCTAATTTTTGAAAACAATTTTTCAAAATAGCAAAAAGAACACATTTTCAACAATTTTAAAATAGACACTCAAAACACAAAATGAATTTAAACTCAAAACGAAAAACTGAAACACGAAGAGAACGACCCTTTAATGTTCTCAACTTATTCCTTGTTTAGTGTCCATTATTTCCAAAAAAAAAAAAAGGTTTTGAATAGTATTTTTAGGATGATATGTGATTAAAAAGTAAAGAAAAATTTTGGGTTTAAATGTAGAATATTTTATTGTGTGAATGTGTAATTAAAAATGATCATAAAGCAAAAAGAGTTTTAAAATAGTAGACACCAAACAGAGGCTTAATAATGTGAGGGATAGTATTATTTTGATAGCACAATGTAAAGCAAACTCGATGGAATTATGTCCATTAAGATGGGATAGCAAACATGTTTGGTATATAGCATTCGACCAAATTGAACCTTTGTTTGATCCCCATTTTCTTCAAAATATATTTTTCTCTTCCTTATTTTCAACCACACTGAAAGAGTGTGTTTTACAAAACACTATTAAATTGGTGCTATTTTTGAAAGTTGGCTTGGCCGATTATTTGGATAATGGATGGCTTATGTGGTAACCTCCAAATGGCTCATTGCCTATGGCAAGGATTGTGCTAGTTGAGAAGGGTTATAAACCATCTGATCAAAAGGATGGCTAAGATTTATTTTTGAATTAATGGATTAATTTAATTTGCTAGACGGTTCATTGTAGCGGTACTCTGATTTATGTGGTCTCTTCAGTTTCTCCTCTATGGTGGTTTTTGTCTAAGGACAATATTTCTTCTTCTTCCATTTTCGATTAAAAATATTCTCTGTTTTTGTGATTAACCCTAGAAAACGATCATGCTATAGTAAATCTAGACTTGGTGTGTCTATATTGTTCTGCATTAAGTCATGACTGATTAGGGTTGATTATTGTAAAGAATTTGTGTCTTGATTTGGTAGATCCATACAGATCGAGAATCAAAATGGAGTTTCTGAGAGGTTTGATGTACACTATACTCTCTTTTGGAAGGCAAGTTTGCACTAGTGGAACGAACTATAGTTTTCGAACCCCCCCAGGCTAAGTCGATTGGTTGAACTGGATCAACAATCTTTGCTATTCTTGCACTTATTTTTTTATTACATTTCTGTGACTGTGGTTTATTTTTGTTTTGACAAAGTATTTTATCGAGAAATCCCTACACACAAGTTCTTCAATAAAATAATATTACATGCAACCTAAAAAATTTTCCTTCATTTTTAACTACACATTCTCCAAAATATTAGAGAAGAAGAAAAGAGTTGAAATCTTGTTTGTTATTCTATACAACATTGTCTAATACCGAGTTTCAAGAGTGCCATAAATGACCACCAATCCATTGGAAGATCATAATCCGTTCATGCTAACAAAGTTTTCACCTTTTGATTTGCTCTCTATTGATGGGAATGTAGATAATCTCAGGAACACGCCAACAAATGGGGACCATAACCCTATAAAATAATAATAGTAACTAAATAGTCACCATCTTTCAGTTGCTTCAAATTGACCCATAATCAATTTAAAACAATACTCCGGTCTCTACACTATAATTTCATGAAATCTAATACCCATTAGTCACAATACATTTTTAACGGATCACTTTAATCGGCTAATATCCTTTAAATAATAGCACCACACATTTTAATATACAACGTGTGGCCCCATATACGTTGAAAATATCCAACAATAAAAAATTTTATTAGCATGTATCTTGTGGAGAATTGAATAGTAATATACAGTATTAAGTGAATAAAAAAAAAACTATAATTTTAAATAGTGTATGTGGCTTCCTTCTTTCCTTTTTCTTTTCCCTTAGTCTCTTAGATCAAGAACTAGGAGTCCAATATGCTTAATTATATTGACCATTTTTAATTCTTTGAATTATATTCTTTTGATTCTTTGAGTGACAATTTTAATTTTGAATTGAAATTCCTAGATAGAATTATTCCTTCTCATTAAGATTTTCACATTTTGTGCAAGTAATATTCCCATTTAGCCTTTTTGAAGCTTATTATGCTTTTTAGCACATTTTTAAAGACTTCTGATATAGTTTAGAGCCGCATGATTTGATAGCTTGATAGCTAAGTATATCTACGATCAAGACATCTTAACCCACAAATGGAAAAGGGAGAATTATAGCAACTTGAATACATTTTTTGAGTGAACAACGTGAATAATGCTCGTGCAAAAAAAGAAAAGAAGAGTTCCCTTTGGGATCATTACAATGGAATAAATTAGGTACATAAATTCCACACCACCCATACCCCTAATAAAACTTTGAGGGTAAGGGTCGAATGTTTCCTCTATGTTGGTGGAGGCGGCGCTCGTCCTAATGCCCTACTAAGGATGATTTTTTCCATTCGGCCAAGCGTTTGAGAAAGTACATAACCTGTCAAATATGAAATAATAAAGCAATAATAATGTAACATGTAAACTTGTCAAAACTTACTTAAATAAATCTAAAGCATCTTGATTGTACTTACCTCGGATGGTTCTTGCAAAGAATACGAGGCTTTTGTTTCTTTAGGAGCTTTAGACACTAGAATTCCTAAACCTTGTCCTCTCTTGCGCAAAACCTGAAAAATAAAAGTCATCATCAGTTACTTCTCTTATAAAATAATAGAAATTTCAAATGTGAGAACCAATACGTACTTTGAATGCATCTTCATCGGTGCGATCATCGCCAATATAAACTGGTAAAACATTATTTGAATTGTCATAACCTGAAGATCCAATTAATCCCGCCAAAAAAAATTTAGTACTATACGCGGAAATTATATAAATTAGAACTAAAAATAAATATTCGGCTCTCACCCAACGACTCTAATAAGAATTCAAGTGCACTCCCCTTGTCCCATTTAATAGCAGGACGTATCTCCAAAACCTTTCTCCCTTGGCTCAATCTGAGCTTTGGATAGTCATTTATCACTTCTCTAACTTGCTCCCCTAATTCGCCCCAAATCTAATAAAAATTCAACAAACAGATATTAAATTTATTTCACATTTATCAGTCAAAAAGAAAATCCGAGAAATGACTCAAAATTAAAGGACGGGATTTTACCTTTTCATCGACGCAACGGAAGTGTACGGACAGACAAAACTTGTTGTTTTCAACTTTTGCACCTGGGATAAACTTGATTTTCTCCAACAAAATTTTGTGTACCTGAAAATTGACTGGTTAGAATTGAGACACTGTGGTAATAAAATTTTGGAATTTCCCATGAAAATGAAAGAGATAGAAACCTACCTCATCAATCATTGGCAAAAATTCTCTGGCAGGCTGGCAGAAGACAGATTGTTTTCCCTAAACGGAAATTTAAAAATAAAATTTAAAATATGAAAAAATTATGCTACAAAATTTATAGTGCTCAATGGACCATAATTACCTTTTTTGGTTTTTTGTGTCCTTTTGTTGGTCTTTGGATGTCCATTCCATGACTCCCTGCATAATAGAGCTCTGATAATTTCACAAAATTATACACTTTGGCTCTGCATCTACCACTAACAATGGCTGTGGGGAAAAATTTGGCCACATCCCTCACTGCTTCTCTCATCTGATAATAATAAGAAATTAATAAAAATAAGTTGGAATGAATTTTAAGTAAAGATTTGATTAATTAAGAAATTGATTAACCTCTTTAGTCATGAAAGCACGGTCAGGATCCTCAACAATGGGTGATAATGTACCATCATAATCAAGAAACACCACTATTTCCTTGCCCTTTGAAGCGTTCATGATATCCTCGAACATGCTTAAAGCAGATGGATGATGAATCTGTTTTAAGTATATAATATGAGGACAAGAATTGCTTATTTTCAATATAAGTGCTTATAAGTATGCTTACAGTCCAAGACTTTCGATCTTCAGTTTCAGAGGCTCGACAAGTTGGCGAAGAAGCCCGCATTGAATCAATAAAGGCGTTAATCCTGGCACCTCCTCCTCCATTAGTTTCAAGCTTTTTAATCAACTTTTTTCTCGCAAAGTAGCCATTCGCTGCGACCAGTTTCTTAGGCATGGCGGGCGAGTAGAGATTAGATTCAGACATAGCAGCTGCAGTTGCCATTGCAAGGCTTGATTTTGCATCAGAAATCACCATATTTTGGTTGGTCATTTCACTCCTTTTTTCAATGTAAAAACCTCCCTGCAATCTGCATTCACATATATAGTTAGTCGTAATATTATAATGTCTAGTAGACTAGTACTGTACAATCCAGACTCACAAAGTATGCAAGTAAAGTACCTGGAAAAGACTTGGAAGTCTATAGGCAATGAAGTTGTGAAGAACGGAGAAATTTATTGGTATAGCAGAGAGAGAAAGATGGTTGGAAAAGACACGCACTAAATCAACACACAATTTACAAAGGAAAGGTGTGGACAATTTATAAGTAACTTCAAAGAAAAAAGAGTGAAGAATTTTAGCTTTTGTACATTTTGTGGGCCCCCTCAAGACTAACTCGGCAGGGTTTTTATATACAATTTTCAAGTACTTTTTTGGATTTTTTTCGTCCCTTTTTCTATTGAGTTTTGTTAGGAATACATAGCGCAACACATAAAATTTGACATAATGGTTACATTGCCTCCCTCATGTGGCCATTATGTCAAACTCTATGGATATCATTATAAACCCATAACAAAATTCTTTTCTATTTTCTCTTCTTGAGTTAGAAAAATGACTTATTGTCAAATTATTTTTGTTTCAAACTCGTCAGTATTGAAGTTTTAAAATTCTACTTTAAGTGAAAGCACACCTTATAAATGTTAATGAATATTTTGACAAGTCTAATAGGAATTATTAAGATTTGGGTTTCGACTTAAAGGTTCAATAGAAATAATTCAAGCACGTATATGATAGTTTTTGTTTTTTTATATCGTTAACAGTGGGAGATCCACTCTTAACATGTTTCAAAAGATGGGTGATTCATTTTTTAATTACTATCTCATTTGAGCTTCTAGACGAATCGAATGGTTCATTAGATCATTATCAATTACAATACCCTATTAAACCATTGGATTTAAAAGTTCAAGTTGTTAGACATGGCTATATGAACATTATAAATATTATCTTCAACATGCTGAATCGTTTCATCCGAATACTTATGTTGTTAGAGAGGTGTTGAACCACTCGACTTAATCTAAATGCACAAGTTGTAAGCGATAACTATATGTTTATTATTTAAATATTTTGTTTAACATGTTTATTTCACGTATATGCAAAATTCATCATTCCCTTCAAAATGTAGGATGTGCACAATTCATTTAAATGGGAGGTAAAGGAATTTGAAGCCAAGACATTTATTTGTCTACTTTGATTTGTACCATGTTCAAACTTGATGTTCCAACTTAAAATGCATTTTTTTTTCAGACAGCTATTTGAAAAGATATTTTGGCAAAATATCTTGAGATGTTGAAAATTATTTTTTGAAAAAGAAGTAAAAATTACCAAAAATTCTTCTTTTTATTTTTATTTTTATTTTTTTCCAACATGATTTTAGCAAAAAGAGTCGGAGTTGAACGTCCCCATGTTTTGAAGTCCTTAAAATTCTCAGCTAACAATGACATGCAAAAACATGAATTCTCTGTCACGAGACCTAATTAAAATCAGAAACCCTTTGCTGCGCCCCTTGAAATTGTAATTGAAACTAACAACTCTAAACTGAATACTCACATCCTAGATCAGAAATCGACCTAGTCTTCTTCTTCTCTGGAACTTACAACTGCGTATAAAAGATGTTGACCCCGAAAAATGAACCAACAGATGTCGAGCCCACTCTAGCCACGTCAAGCAAGTTCCAGCGCATTTCTACCGGCGAGACGGTGAGAAAAACGGATGCGGTCGCAGGAGATGCCCTAGGGCGGGAGACAAAAGTGTTCAATCTCCCAAGAGTGTAACAGGATGATCACGCTAACAACGATCACCAATCAAGATCCAATCTATTTGACGAAAACCAAATGCTATATAGGGGTATGTGGAAGGATAAATGACATGTGAGTTTTTGAGTTTTAGATTACACGTTAAAATTTGTATCTATTGGAAATGTTTTCGAAGGGAAGATGATCGCTCAAATGTTTGTAAGAATCATTTGTTTTCAATAATCAAGAATACATGATTCCAACTTTCAAAAATCCAATATCTTCTGAGTTACAAAGAGAACCTAAATTGCCTTGGCCGACGTGGTCTTCGTTAGATCAGAATTACGTGACCCCATCTCCTTAACTTAGGCTTCACATTACTGTCTATTCACACAATTAATATACTAATAAGGGGTCAGCCGTCCTATATAATAGGCTGACACACTTGACATTTTAATAACAAGTATTACATCAGTCACTTCAGAAAAATTTTCATGAGTTTCGGATGATTTGAGAGATTCAGAGGATCTATATGTTGGTTCTCCGAGTGAAGAGATTCAGCTTCTTTCTTTGTTTCTTTGGGCAGTGTTTCAATCCAATTTATGGTGCTTCGTCTGTTGAGGCAGTGCCTCAGTAGGTGCTTCGGCAATTGCATTAGTCCTACATTTTGACCACTTGGGTCCTTGTTAGCTTTTTTGATGACTTTCTACCTACGTGGACTACCAGGTGATACATTGACTTTGAGTCTCGACAGCGAGGCGTAGCAAAAGATATTTTCAAATCTACACCCTTCATTATTTTTGAGTGTTTAATTTCAATCAACTTAATGGAGGTTAACACTAAGAGATAAAAACTATGTGAATAAATGGAATGAAATACCAACATTTGTGTCTTTGTTAGTAATTATAATGAAACCCTCAACTTGTAGCTCTTATATCGAAGAAGATGAACTACTAAACATATGTGCTTTCGCTTTGCTTGTAATCGATTTCATTTAACCTTCAAGACATCAACTTCTATAAACATTTTACTAACTACGTTATTAAATTTAAATTTTGTTTCATCACGGCTAACTTACTAAAGTATATGTAAAGTTATCACAGGGTGCCACAATGTACATTTGTTCATTTCTTAGCCATGTTAACTTTCACGTGTAATTTTCAAACAAACTGAGGACCAAAAATCATACGACCAAAGCCCACAATCAACCAAAGCCAACAATAGACAAAAAAAAAAAAAAATAATAATAAAATG
>CAIGRB010021923.1:35617-66046 GCA_903798255.1 Fraxinus quadrangulata
AAAATTAAATTTACATGTAATATTATTTTATTGAAAAATATATGATTAAAAAATATATATATATATATTTTGAAAATAATGAGAACCGAACAAGGACTAAATTCAGCTATGATAAACAGCACTATACCTACTATAACATTTGTCTGATAATGTAAATTGTACAATCATGTTACATGTTCATCTCCATCTATACCATGTCTTACAGAATTTAAATTTATCACCATCTCATACCATCTTCCACAAAAAAAAAACAATTTTCATCCAACCGCTCATCCTCCGCCACACATGCATTTGTAAGCTACAGTGTAGCCATTTTATTTACAAGTGACTTTACCCTAAATTGTAAGGTGATACCACGTACCAAGATCATTTACATTTAGGCCACGTTTGGTAGATATACTTTAAAATTATTTTTTTTTCCTCAAAATAATTTTAACAACACATTCTTTCAATAAAATAATTTTTTTGCACGAACCCATAAATTTTCCTTAAATTGTAACCACATATTTTCATGATATTAAATGAACAGTATAATGACTAAATGTTAACATCTTTTCTTTCTTATATCATGTTTGGTTCGAATTAAAATTCAGATTTTGATCTAAATCAAAGTCCACGAATAATTTTAATCATATATTTTATGAGATCGACAATTTTTCAACCACATATTTTATCAACTTTTGTCGAAATTTAAAGTCTGTTTGAGCCCCCATTTTTTCTTAAGAATGAATTTTGGAATAGTAAATTGATGTAGAATGTGTCGTTAAAAATAATGAAAAGTTTTAAATTTACTTATAATATTATTTTATTGAAAAATGTGTGTTTAAAAAGAAAGGAGAAAAATATATTTTGAAAATAATGAAAAAAAAAAAAAGCTTATTTAAAATTTCATTTTAATCCCTGTAATATATGGGCTTAATATGGAATCTATCGCTAGCTATGTAGTACAAAGTTACTAGTCCAAGTACTAGAAGGTCAAAGGTAGCAGCTCAGATGTGTTAATTGGTCCAATTAGTAATTAATAAATCAATGCTAGCTAATGTAGAATCATGCTTTAATATGTATTAATTAACATCTATTGAATATATTTTCCGCATTGATCTTGTATGAAACATTGACATTTTCAGAATCATGTTTTTTCTAATACTACTTTTCAAACTTCGATATAAATTGAAAAATAAAAATTTAATATAATATGAATAAAATAAGAAATTTGGGTCATTTCTGGTAATTTGGGCACGGAAAGTTCTTTGTTCTCACCATGTTTATTATTCGGGTCAAAAAGAGTGAAAATTTTGTCATTTTTACAGTAATCATGCTATATGTACATCAAGTTTGACAACTTCTTTGACATAATGTGAGTTGACAAATTTTTATACATTAATTTTAACACTTTTTCGAATCAATAGTCAGTGTACGAGAGGCATAATTGTTCTTACGTTGAGGCATAACTCTTCCTTAGACAATCCTAGATCAATCATGCTACATGTACATCATTCTTTACATTTTGGTAACGTGATAACGCATCATTGAACAGTTTAAAAAATTAAACAATTTTCCCTCCAATCATTTTTTAGCAACACATCAAACATCATACTTGATGTACACTTGTGTACATCCAGCATTTTTTATCCTAGATTATTTCCTGTTAACAATCTTGCCTGATTCGTACTGCATCTTGATTCTTGATTTATAATACTATAATTAGCCCTGTTTGGTACATATTTTCAATCCAAAATTGCATTTTTTTAACATGATGGAGAATATATAATTGAAAAAGAATAAAAAGTTATTAATGTGATAAAAAATATTATTTTATTAAAAATGTGTAATTAAAAATTAGTAGAAAAATGAAAATGAAAAAATATAATGTGCCCAGGCTAATTATTACTGGAAAATGTGAGAATAATTTCCCTTCCTAGTTCATATTCACGCGTACATGTCGTATATAGGACGTAATCTATTACGGAAGCAAGCATTGGAAGTTGCTGTAATTTTTCAGGAAACTGGAATCAGAGATCATGGTCAATGAAGTTAGGGAAAACCCACTTGTACAGTGTTTTTCCTGCCAATGAGAAATGGACAATTGGCTACCATAAGAAGTTTGTGAAACTTTTTCTTACGTGTAGCAAGACTCATGAAGTACAGCCCCGTTTGGCCCACATTTATGAAGTCCCTGCTTGGTACTTGGATTTTTAAGAAATTCTTCAATTTCTTCCTCAAGCATATGATTACGTTTTGTGAATAGTCGAAATTTTGAGAAATACAGTCTAATTCTATTTTTGTTCCTTCCCGTTTGAAGAAAGAAAATTGACACGATTAATCATCTTCTCAATTACATTTAAAAAAAAAATTTTACATAGCAATTTAATCTTGACAAGTCCCACGCTGTAATGATATAAATATACTCCTTCATTGTACTTATTGAAGGAAGAAAATAAAATCTTCCACTCCATAAAAACATGAATTTCTACGTTTTCCTATTTTCTCACTGATATCCAAAATTTATGTTAGTTGCGAATAATGCATATTAATCAACTACTTGAGCAATTATATAAGTAAACTCTAATATTGCATCTTTTAAAGTATCCTTAGCATCAGAAATTCCATTACAGACTACGATGATCCATAGAACGATCAACAATCCTAAAAGTCAAACCCTTGGTTTGGCCTAGGGGTGGACAAATGACCCGATCAAATCGTAATCAAACCAAATATTTTAAAAAATAATAATGATTTTTGTTAAGTCCAAATTATAATTGGTAATTTCTAAATTTGTAATTGGCAATTTCCTTAGTCAAAATCAAGTTCTAGTTGAATTGTATTAAGAGTTTATCGAATTGTAATCAAAGTCAAAATAGGGTTATAGAATGCTAATTAAATTCAAAAGAGTTAGGTTGATAGTATAATCCTTGAAGGAATTCAAGATTATCACATAGGACCATTGGAATGCATTTAGAAGTCCAGAGAGTATCAAAGAGTCGTACAAATTATGCTCCAAATTCTCAGTCACAATTTGCAATGCATTTTTCACATAGAAAACATTGGAATTTGGATAACACTACCTCTAGAATAATTGTAGTCATTTGAGTTAGATTTTCAAAACATTTTGAATCACCTCAATCGGATATCGGGAGAGAACGTTATGATAAAAATACTGACAATTACTCAGCTGGTGCTCGCCAGTCGCTGGCTGGAGCTCGAGCGATAGATCGACGTTCAGAATTTTGTTTTGCTTCAAAAACTTGATTTTCCAATCCCTTTTCATCCCAAATATTTTTTCCTATATATATATCGTACCCTATGAACGTCAAAAAGTGTGTTGAATCATATTTTCCAAAGAGATCATTCATTTAAAAATCTAAAACACATTCATTGATTCAAAAANGATTCCAAGATTCAACCACCACATATTACTTGATCCATAAATTCATCCAAATCATATTTTGTTGATCAAGCCATATTATTTTATATAAAATCACAGATCAAAACACACAAGATCTTTTGATCAAATACCAAACCATTTAATATGGATCGGGAGCTATTGCAGAAGCACAAATTCAGGAAGACCAAGGCGAGATACTAAGAGTCAGAATCTAGTGTCAGGAGCACGTAGTCCAGGAGGACTAAGGTATAAATCAAAAGTCGAAATTTGTTTTGAAGGATCACACATCCAATAGGATCAAGGGAGACTACATGAATTAAGGTCAAAAGTTCTACGGGATATACAGGTCTAGACCGTACTATAAGTTTGCTTCGATTTATATTGAATTATTGATTGGTAAAGTGTCTGGAGTTTTTACCCCATTGGAGTTTCTCCGTGATCATCTTTGGTGTTCTTTAATGCTTTAATTATTGATTGTGGTATTCGAATTTAGGATAATTGTTTGATCTAATAATCAAAAACAATTAAAAAGTGACTTGTTACTTTTAATTGTGTAATTCCGCACGTGGGCCTAAATAATTTAAAACTTTCAAGTGGTATCATAGCATAATAGTGATCATTGACCCAATATTTTATCTAGATGAGTCAATCAATTTCTGAATCAGGATCTGGGTATGATATGAAAATTCGGGAAGCTTACGACCAATTATTTGAAGAGTGCCTTAAGTTGAAATAGGCAAATCGCTCTAGCGTTAAAAAATTGAATAATCTTGAATTAGAAAATAAGAGTCTTGTAGCCAAACTTGAGGAATCCACTAGAATTTTGAATGAGTTAAGAGTTGAGAAAGAGTCCTTAGATATTAAGGTTAAATCTCTTTTGAGTGATCTGAAAAAATTAAATACCCAACTCCAATAATTTTCTAGTGGATTTAAGAAAATTGATAGCATGATAGGTCTAAATAAAACAATTAGGGATAGAAGATGTGTATGCTTTAATGAAACAAATTCTCGTATTGCTTTTTGTGAGTTTGTACATACCTCGATGTCTAAGGTTCAAAATTTGAGACCTAGAGTTACTCCCAAGTTCATCCCCACGCGTCACAATTGTGATAAGGTTGGACACATAAGATCCAAGTGTCGCAAGCTCTTGGATATGAACAAGATCAAGAATATTGGTGTTCGAGAACCACAATCATCGGTACAACATAAGTTTCCTCCACCTAAGTTTCAAAATTTGAAATCTATGATTGTTTCTAGATTCATTCACACATGTCATAATTGTGGTATTTTAGGTCACATTAGACCTAAATGCCGTAAGCCCTTGATTAGCAAAAATAAACAAGATCTAACTACTCACGTTAGATTTTTTACTAATCAAGTGAATCACTTGACTAAGTTTATGACTCAATTGACTAAAATTACATCTTCTAAGAAGATTTGGATCAAAAAGAGTGAACTCACATGTCAAAACGATGATTTACATTGTAGTATTGCTCACGTTGCTCTTCATGGTAAGAGCATTTATATGTTCATTGAGTTGGTAGTTCATGCATCTGCATTATTCATGGTATCTACATATCCATACATGCATTTTAAACTTTTTCTTTATTTGTTTTTCATTTTATTTATTATCTTGAAAAATGAAATTTAAAAAAAATGAAAAAGAAAAAGATTTTCTATATTTTTTGGACATGTTATTTTGCTATCAAGTACTAGTTAGATTCATAATCGAGCGAGGGCTCAGCGACAGGTGGTCGCTCGAGTGAAGATAGGGTGACATTCGAGCGACGGAGGTTCTGTTTTTTACGCTCGAGCCAATCCATGGCAATAGTCTAGCGAAAATTCGCGTCGGAATTCCCTCTTTTGTTATACTCGAACATTAGACCTAAAAAACCCATTTTCATATAATTTCATACTAATCCTTGACTTTCTACAATATTTACAATGAAGTCCATTTTATTTACAGAATTGTCAATTATATAATTGAAAACTTAACAAACTTCCCATTTAACATTCTGTGACAAAACTACTTACCAAAGTTAAGGTAGTAATCAAATATGAATTACAGACTCAAAAACCTATGACACAACTGACTTGAACGAATTCTACATTTCAATCAGCACATGTTTCTTGAAATAGACAACGCAACACCTGGTATGAAATGTGTGGAAACAATATAAGTAAAATAGTTCAAGCAGTTTATAGAATATAGGCAATCTACGAAACATATAGTATTATTCAGTTTCAATCGTGCATGTTAAATCAAGACATAGTACCAATGCAATCCAACATACCAAGAAGACACATCAATACTACTAAAACATCAAACTTAATTTAGCAGAACTGAAATTAAAATGTAAAATGCCATTTGAGGCAAAAATTATATATATATATATATATCAAAAGAATACATCAAGTTAAGCATCTTGAAAAAGGGACATACATATACACCCCTACAAACAAATATATCCTACTCCCTCTTTTTGTCACAAAATGACAAGGGGTAAACCTAGAAAATAGGTAACACCGACTGCATCATCAGGATTCGTCATCTCCTTAGAAGTAGCATCGTCGTCCCAATGACAGCGAATCCACTGGAGTCCACGCTGAATATAGCCAACAACCCCCCCGGAGTTTAGTGAATTCGATAGTGTGTCGATCAACAGTAGCATGCAGTTGTGTGATCTCCACCATTATCCGAGCCTGGTCCTCGATCAGCATGGTCATTTGTCCCATGAGAGCAACCGAATGGTCAATGGGAATAGAATCAGAAGGTATAAACTCGGTAGGAGAAGAAACTGACTCTAAAGAAGGAGGAGCCGAAGTCGAAGTCGAAGTCGACATGATGTCAGAGGGCTAAAGAACGGTAGAAAAAGAAGGAAAATCCGAAGGGTCAAAAGAAATGAGATAATCAATAGGATCAGTCGGCACAGTCGGGTCAATAGGCTGTGCTAGCTCAGATGAAGCATCTGACCAACTCTGGGCGATGGTTGTATGGCCAATCGGCCGAGAAACCGCTACTGGAAAACTAACTCGATGGTTGTATGGCCAATCGGCCGAGAAATCGCTACTGGAAAACTAACTCTTAAGACTATCACTAACCGATAAATCAAACAAGCATATGGTAACCCTACCCTCGTTCCTGTGACTCGAAAAGCCCGAAAAATCTGCTAGCAAATAAAGGTGGGAAGATCAATAGAATCGTCATGCAGCAAGGCGTGCAAAAATCGAGCCCTTTCCATAGGTAATGAAAAGGTATTCGACACGGGCCACATATTCGTGCACACAATTCGCAACAAAATTATATCGATCAATGGGAAGAGTACCAGTGTGCATCGTACCTAGACCTCCCTCCAATGGTGTGTTAAACACCGTCGACGGACTAAGAAGTCCATCAGAAGAGTATCAGAAGTTAGGTAGGGGAATAAGGGGTGGACGACTCGAAAAATATGAATAAGATTCGAAATAACGTTCGAAGTAATCTTAACAGACATACCCCGAAGAAAAAACCTAAATGATGACCTACTAACATCATGGATGTTAGTATAGAACTCTTGAACTATTAGACTCGATAGAGGGACTAACTCAACCAACAAAGGTTCCCAACCCCGAGATGAGAAAATAGTGGTGAGATCGGAGAATAGGTTAGACATGATGACCTCGTGCTCGAATAAAATGGGACATAAAGAAAACTATGACCCAAATGTGTCTTGGGCGACAACTGAGATGAACAAAATCCGACTATAAGAAGTGGAGGTAATAGGAGTGGAAGCAGCTGTACGTGCTCTCTTAGGCGGCATCTGAAATGAATTGAATCAAAACATTAAAACTGCGATAAAAGAGATACTAATTTATGATATGCATGAGATGCATGAATGCATGCAAATCGAGGCATATAAGGTAACATGCAACATGCCCTAGCATGAATACATAATGACGTGCAGTGATGTTTAGACGTAAGTGACGTGAAGACATGACGCGTGCCTTGATGTCAAGACGAAGGGACGTGATGTCATGACATAGTGACGTTACCTCGCGATATCAACTCCGACCTCAACGTACATAACACCAACACTCCAAACTCAACACAAATTCATCCCAAACATCTCAATCAACACACCTCAAAACAAAAATCTATATCTAAAAATGGAAGGAAATCATGCGACATCTTCACAACTCCAAAACCCAACTCAACAACTCAAGTCACCAATAAACCCAATCCACCAAGCCATTCAAAGCACCCCAATCAACCAAATAGTCCAAATAATCCAAAAGAAGGAAGAACGAACCGAGAATTCGTGTGAAAATCCCAAAAAAAATTCAATTTTCATTGTAAAACTGTGAAAAATGTGATGAAAATGTATGAGAATGCATAAAACATGAAGTGTAAGGCCAAATAGTTTAAGCAGGAGAGGTAAAAAAATAGAGAAACCAACAACAATTGCGAAAATGAGAGGAAAAACGGTTCTCGAAATTTACCTTATAAGTTCGATGTTGGGATGAAATAACACGTGCAAAGAGTGATTTGAAGTGTTCAAGGAGTTGGGAAGCCTCCAATTTGGCGTGGGTTATGAAGATTTTGGAGAAATCAGGTGAAAATTCTGCTGCTGACACTCGAGCGTGGCCCAGCGATAAGCTGGCGAAAATAGAATTGACAGAAATATCACTTAAATTTTAAAAATTAAGAAAAATATCATTTTTTTAAATAATATGTAAAATAAACAAATCAAGCTCCCGACAACTTGATAATCATAACCATGCATGCATTCACAAGTCGATCATTAATCAATAAAGACTGTCCTACGTACTCAATTAAGTTCTGACTTATGCGTGTAAAGTCTCACTATTTTCTCCTGAAAATGATTCCAAACCTTAAATTTGCAAGAAATGACATACAAATATCACTATTAAGTAAGTATGTTCATTGCTAATTAAAGTCAAACCTAAAAGAAATTTTAGGACTTGAAAACGAGTTCAAGTAAATCACTAATTTTCTTTTCTCCCCTGAATATGAGCATATAATTTTTTATATAACTTTTCTCATAAATTACATCTTATATCCAGACTCTTGTCAATTAAGTGGCTAAAGTGATCCCTGTAACGAGCTTTAGATCGGTTAATCTAAATCAGATGACCATATGCACCAGGTTATAAAACACATCTCTAGCTTAATTGCTCGAGTCAAATAGGATTCGAACAAAAGTATAAGATAAACCAAATAGGTACACACGTTTTTCATTTTTTTGTTTATTTTTCAAACGATGCAGGTAGACTCATCACGAGAAAGGTCATCTAGATGTAGGTTAATTCACGTTCGAGGTCATCCTACTAACATATGACTGACATCTCAAATCTCACACTCACGGTCCAGACTCACTCACAAGATCATAGTGTGTGATGTGCAGATGACACATAACGACACATATACTCATTACTCCACATTAAACCGAACAAACAATGAAAATAATAGTATAGAATAGATAAATGCACACTTGATCACACATGTCATGTTTAAAATCACGACAATGTGTTTTTAGCAAGAAAACAGTTTTTGTATTTTTCCATTTTTCAACAAATTTTTTTTTAAATACTCAAAGCAAATAAATGTATAAAAATAGACACAATAAAAAAACATAAAAAATAAATGGGATGCATGCGGGGATGAATGGACTCGATAGACTACACATACATGCACCTAGACACCGAATCAGGGTGAAATTTGTATGCCATTACATTTAAGAGTATGAGCATTTTCACGACCTTCCAAGTCGTTCCTTTTAACCCAGACCTTCTTAGAAGTAGAAGTTAATTTAGTTAACCGAGTCATCATCTCAGTTAAATGGTTAACTTGATTTGCAAGAAAGTTAACCGTGCTCGAGATATCCTGACTGGTCTTGTGTGTCCCAAAGCACCACAATGGTGGCAAGTGGGAATGAACCTAGGTTCAAACATGCTCGGTGGTTGTTGTCGACATGTAGGACGATTGACCCTACGCTATTTGCTAGGCCTCAATCCCATGGCATGCTCTCGTTTGGGTTTAGGATAAGCAATCTCCTGAGCTTTGTTAATAGCCGGAACGAATTTAGTCCTGGATGTACTAACAGTAGCATAATCGTTATGAACGTAACCCAGACCATGTCTATTACCCGCAGGCTTTCATCCCAATAGATTATCCAGCTATCGCAAGCCACTCATAAAGGATTGGAGTTGAGCGTTCGATTTATCAAGATCGCTTGTTAATAATTTAACTTTAGATTCCAAGTTTTCATTAACCTGCTTCAACTTACTTAAATTTGTGTTCGATTCCTGAAGGTCACCTAATAGTTTTTCTTTTTCAAGTTCAAACTCATTAACTTTTTTTAAGATGGCTTTATTGACCTTCTTAATTTTAAAAAGTTTTTCACGTTCTAGTTCAAGCTCGTTCACCTTTTTCATGACGACTTTGTTGACCTTCTTAATTTTGAGACTCTCCTCAAATGGTTCACGATAAGATTCGTGAATATCAGGTTCATCCTCAAACTCTTCTACAAATTGTTCACTCACATCCTCTCTTTCAACTTTCTCAATTTCACGGTCAGATTATATTATAGCAATCGAGGTGAAAGTCATGAAATTTTGGTCATCCTCACCACCAGATGTCTCATTCTGAGAATTGAAATATGATTCATCATCACTCAAGGTCACGACTAAAGTCTTACGTCGTTCTTTACTCAAACTCCTCTTCAGATTAGGACATTCACTTCTAATGTAACCATATCCCTTGCGCTCGTGGCATTGAATAGATTGATATATCTTAATGGAATTCCTCGAAGTGTTTTTCTCACGTCTACCTCTCGAGAGTTTCTCAGGGACATCACTTTCTCGCACCTGGGGCTTTTTTTAACGAAATAGGCTATTTCGTCGTCCCTTAGAATCTCAGTATCAGTAGATTCGCTCTCATCTTCTCTAATGATATTCATGGCGATGAATTTAACCTTTTTAGGTTGAGAAACGGTGAGTTCATAGGTTTGAAGTGATTCTACGAGTTCTTCAATCTTAAAAGCGTCTAAGTCTTTACTTTCTTCTATCGCAATAACCTTAGGTCTAAACCTCTCGGGCATGGATCTAATGACTTTCCTTACAATATTGGACTCAGGGATCTTTTCACCTAAATTAAAGTTAGAGTTAACTATGTCATTTAGCTTCGCATAGAATTCATTGAACGATTCATCGTCCTCATTCTAATTTTTTCAAACCTAGATGTTAACATCTGCAATTTAGAAATTTTAACCGTTTAAGTTCCCTCATGTGTGGTTTCTAAGGTATCCCAAACTTTCTTAGCAGTTTTACACGTTGAGACTCTCCTAAATTCTTCAGCAGATACAGCCATGAACAGGGCATGAAGGCCCTTGTTGTTCCAATTACACTCATCTAAATTCATTTTAGTTCATAGTGAGATATCAGTGGGTGTGACTACATCATCAACAGTTGTTGAAAATAGAGCCCACCCATTTTGAACGCTAATCCAAATACGTTCATCCAAAACATTAAAGAAAGCTATCATTCGAACTTTCTAGTATGTGTAATTGCTTATGTCAACGAACAGAGGCACGGACAATAGCTAACTCATCTAGAATATATAAAAAGAGTGAGGAATCGATTTAAAACTCTGATACCAGTTGAAATTTACGTAGTTTGACCCTAACAATACCTAAAGGGGGTGAATAGGTATATTATGCGGAATTAAAATATTATAACAAATTAGCAACAAGTCACCAATTGTTATCTCTCAATGGTTAAACAATCACGTCAATTAATCCTATATTTGAATACCACAAATTATATGAACAATAAATAAAGTAGTAAATTAACACACGGTATGATCACAGAGAAACCCAACTCGAAAAAACTCCTGGCACTTTGCCAGTCAATCCACTATAAACGATTCAGGCACTTACTATCGGACTAGATGATGACACGTACTATTTGATCTCCAGATTGAAGTTCTTACAGTTCTCTTAGAAACTGTACTCCTCTGCACCAATCCTTAGTTGCAATTTTCAAAGCTCTCCTGGAATCTGCTACCCTACAAGACTCATAGTCTTGCAAAATCGTCTCTCCTTTGAATCACGAAGAACACCCAGTTCTTCACCGACTGAACTTCAGTCAACTTCCCACGATCTTCAACAACTCTGACAGGTGTGGAGGAAAGAACGATTTGGTATTTGGAATATGAAAGCGATATTTTTCTCACCAAAACAATATCACGGGACGAAGGTTGAAAGAATGAAAATGTAGGAATTCTTTCTGATGAAACTCTTTCAATGATCAACCTTCTCAAATCACGTTCGGATGTGTTTTGATATTTATAAATAGGTTATGAAAGTAATGAGTTGGGGAAAAAAAACCTTTAAATCGGGAAATAAACATTTTTCGGACAGCACTATCACTCAAGCGAGCTCAACGACAGCCGAGCGACAGGTGGTCGCTTGAGCAGCGGAGGTTCTGTTTTTTAAGCTCGAGCCAATTCATGGCGACAGTCTAGCGAAAATTCGCACCGTATTTTCCTTCTTTTGTCATACTCAAACCTAGACCTAAAAAACATATTTTCATATAATTGCACATTACTCCTTGATTTTCTACAACATTTACAATTAAATCCCTTTTGTTTAGAGAATTGTCAATTACATAATTAAAAACCTATTCCATTATAAAATAAAAAAAAATGAAATAAAGATCATTGATTCATGGCTCGACTCGATAATCTTGAAATCGTACCAAATGGAATCGTATCCGCTCATAGTTTGACTGTTTCTTATAGGCTAGAATACTTAGATTGTATTTCACCCTTTACTATACTTTTGACAGATACGACTCTTACTTTTTATTGTCTTTTAATAATTTTCATTTTGCAGACCAAAAGGCTAAATCAATAAATCCAACGATATCAATTATAATGAAATTCTTTCCTCATCTAATGATTCTATAATAATAAGAACAAATGTTAAGAATTATCATATCCTAAATAAAGGTAGTATTTTATCATTTGTAATCCCAAGATCGGGATCTTAATCCATTTTTATTATTCGATCATAGAAGTTAACGTGAGAAAACATATTGCTTTCAAAGATATTTGATGTGTTAGACGAACCACAAAATGGTCCCACTTTAGAAGAAGAGAAACGCAGACGCCTAGTGGGCCCAATTTCACTGGAGTTCGGATTTGACATTGGGCCCACTAATCATTCTCACATGCCCAAAATGCTCGACCCACTTATGCCACCACCCATCCTCCTTTTTCTTACATTTTTTTTATGTTAATAAAAAATATCGTGGCAGGCAGGGTGAGCCGTGAGAGTGAGGTTTTTGACATTCCAACCCCTTGTTTGGACAAAGGAATATGTGTTTTAGAACAGCGATTTTTTTAAGAATGTGTAGTTAAAAAATTAGAAAAAATTTTAAATTTACGTTTAATATTATTTATCGAATATTGTGTAGTTAAAACTAAAAAAGAAAAAAAAAATCATTTTTTATTAAAAAAAAATTGGAGCCCAGACAAGGGCTCTCACTTCCAATGCTTATTAACGGAAGTTCCAACGGAGGCATTGCTGTACTCGTTAAAAACAACAATCATGCTAATCACCATATCAATGAGAATGTACATGTAACTTAATTCTAAAAACAAATAGAACTTGTAATATAATTTTCTTGAATTTTGTTTAGTCTAAGATGACCCTTTGAGAAGGCGAGGATGTTCATTGGGACCAAGAGTGTTTTTAAAGGAATTTGGTTAACTTATTACAATGTCACATTTGTCTACTACAAATCACGAAAGTAGAATTAAGTCCCTATTTGATTTAGTAAAAAAAAATTAATTAAAAATATAAATCAAAGTTATTAATTAATTTTAACTATTCATTTTGCACTATTCAAAATTTTTATCAACTTTTCAATTACACATTTTATCAACTTTAATCAAAATCTACTAAAATAATTTTTAACAAAATCAAACATGGACTAAGTTTAACTATAAAATAAGGAAGAAGTATTTTAATTTTTCCCATTATTATCAAGTTTTGAAATTGATTTCCTATCCACTGGAAGCAAGAGATCGGAGTTGTATCAAGTTTTGTACAAAACTTATATTGTTAAAGTGCTTCAAATCCAATTTCAAACATTTTTTTTTTATTTTTGACAAAGAGACAATAGACAATTTGCATCCAAGTGTTCAAGTTTATATCCATTTAAATTTATTAATTTTTTGGGTCACAAACTCGTGTGTACTTGAGATGTCATGTCGAAGAATACAAATTCTCGGTGTATGTGATAAATTCTAGGTACAAATAATTAGCATGATCAACCAATATCTTAGTGTAAAGTTGGGTAATCATAATGATATCTCCACTTATATTTTTAATAGTCTTTTGTCTCTTTCACTAGAAGAGAGAAAACCCTTTTGATTTCAATTAAAATTAAATCTTCTTGGCTAAGTTTACGTTAGTTTCCTTTTCTTTTCTTTTTTTTTTCTTTTTTTTCAAAAAAAAAATGTAAAATTTTGTAGTATAAAACCTCATACCTATTTAAGAAAATTATTTTTGTAGGGAATTTTTAAACTTAGTCAAGCATGCAAGAACACTTGATCCCGAGGAGAAAAGGCATCACATGATAGAAACAATAGATTTATTTTTTTTGGTAATATCGTCATATTTTCATATTCGATCTTGCAAACCCATGTATTTGCTAATATTCCAATATATATGTTAGGTATAGTCAACAATTCTCAAAAAAATTATTATCAAGTAACTAACAATTTAATTATAACATGTGCATACAAATATTTCATGTTGTAATATGCAACTAAACATGCTTGAAATCTATTAAGAACATAATACTTAGTTTTTAAGTTGATTGCGTACATACGCAATTGATGGAGAGATAGGTGTAGTTGTGAAAAATGATATTTTTCTTGATGAATATTTTAATCCCGGTTCAAATTTAACTAGTAAATTGTTGAGTGGAATATGAACTCCAATAAGAACATAATACATGATTTGCAATTATCCACGCATACATAATTATTAAAGAGACATAAAAGAACCATGATTACAAATATGACTATTGTGCACCGTACAAAATTTCGACCTGAGGTACAAAATTCATTTCACAAAGTTAAAGATAAGATCGATAATAAATAAAATAGTAAAGTTGATAAGTAATTGAGTGGAATAACATCACTAATGCACTACATAGTACAAATAGATCACAACTTTTTTTTTTTTTTGATTGGGTGACCAAAGTAAAACAAAATATAAATCTCATGGACCACTTTGAAATAAAATAAAGTTCGGTGATTAACATAAAACCTCACCACAAGTTGAATAACTACCAGTTTGTCTTTTACGCTTAAAATATAAGTTTATTTAGATTTTTTTCAAGAATTCAGCTACAAAAATTTCCTCTTTTCAAAAGATTTAGGCCGACTAACTAAATCTCTTTTTATCACTCAAGTCGATTCATCATTACATCTATCAAAAGGTCCAATCCTTCTGGTCGGAAGAGCGAAATTAAAATTTTCACATCAAACATTTCGTGAATTGTCAACTCCAAGTTGCTATTCATAATCTACTCGAACTTAATATTCTACGAATCATACAAAATCATTCCACATGATATATTATCCAATACCAATGATTTGATCTAAGATTTGTCCTATTTAAATAGATCCCCACAGGCCTGTTGTACAACAGTGACTCTCAACTTATAAGGTAGAAAGAGAGAGAATTTATCCATCAATTATTACTTATAAATGACAAAGTAAATCCCTTCCCTGTTTGCAAAATTCTTTCGAATACTTCTGTGAAATGGTGAAGATTTATTATCTTGAATCTTCAAATATTGTTCCAACTTTCAACTGTAAATAAAAGTTTGCAAACATCGGATACCTTTGAACGCAAGTGGAGGTTTGTCCTTTATTTCGTTTAAGATCTGGGAAGGACGAGAATTAATTAGATATGAGTCAAAAGGGCGAAATATTTAAATCAAAAAATATAGAAGTAAATGAAGAATAGTACACCAAGTTATTAACATATACGAATGTTGAGAATCGGGCCAAATAATGAAAATGAAAATAATATGAGTAATGTGAAAATAATGGATCACAAAGAAAACAAGATTTGCATGAAAATCTGAATTCGAAAAAAGCACAAGCAAAGGCGGTGAATTCATTTTAAGCAATAGTAAGAAGTTACAAATGATATCTTTGGACCAATAACTAATTGGATAATTGGTCAATTCCAATATATGGTGTACACCATATATTTATAACCAAAGAATATCTAACATATTAGGAAAATTAATACATGAAAAATTTAATATAAAGTGAAATCCCAATACAATGGGTAAAATCAATAATGCAAAATTTATGAGAAATAGGAGTCAAATTCACCTTGAACTCCTCCAGGACATATTCAAGTCTATTACCAACTCCCAATACTCCTTCAATAGTATTTCCAATCAAATACTCAATAAGAATTCGGATCACAACCCAATTCTTACAAACTTCACATTGACACGAATTTAATTATAAGTAATAAAACTTAACTCTTCAACTTTAACAAAATTCTCCAAACAAAACTTTCCTCCAAATTACTCTATCTCTTTCACTATGCCCCTCCGGACATACTCGTCAACTATAAACTGAATTCAAACACTGCTTACCAACAGAATTACCTTGGGCACCAAATTTATTCAAATCATCGCGAACAATAAAATCATCAAATTCACAACTAACTACATCCGAGTTAACAAATTTGCTTGAATTATCCTCGAAAGCAACAAGATCACAACTCCTTGCGTTGTTTCCCCTCTAGTGTCCAAACAAAAATCTGTCAGAACAAAGTATAGTATTGCGATCCAAACGCAAAATCTCAAATTTCATATTCACCATCTCTAAGACAATTAACCTTGTTCAAATCTGGCTTTTATAACCAATTTGGCCCTCTCAATAATCGCCAAAACCTGACTCTAATATCAATTATTATGTATTATAATGCTTTGATAAATGAGACAAGAATAATATGAGTAATATGAAAATAATGGATTACAATGAAAACAAGATTTACTTGGAAACCCGAATCTGAAAAAACTGTGGGCAAAGACGAAAAATTCACTATAATCAATAGTAAGGAGTAGCAATGAATCTCTTTGAACCAATACCTAATTGGACAATTGGTCATTCCAATATGTGTTGTATATCACATATTTATAACCAAAGAATCTCTAACATACTAGGATATATAAAGAGTTTAATATAAGGTGAAATATCAATATTATAGGTAAAATCAATAATTAAGAATTTAGGATGAAATAAGAGTCAAATTCATTCGGGCTCCTTCAAGACATCTTCAAGTCTACTATCAACTCTCAATACTCCTCCAATAATATTTATAATCAAATGCTCAACAATAATTTGGGTCACAACGCAATTCTAACTACGAATCAATTAGATCAAATAGAGTACTCTTAAAAACTAATTTGACATGACAATGAAACATCTAAGCCCTTGTTTGGGCTCCATTTTTTAGAAAATGCATTTATTTCTCTTATTTTTAATCACATGATTTCCAATAAAATAATATTACATATAATCTAAAAAAAATTCCTTATTTTTTTAGAATAATGCTATTTATCATTATAATGATGAAATATCGATGATGTAACAATTTATGTGGAATAATGAGATATAACAGTTTAATTTTTATGAAACAGAGAGATTGAATTGTCGTATCCCATTATTTCACCTAAATTGACACATCATTGATAACACTATTCTATTTTTAACCACAGAATCTTCAAAAAAATCACTATCAATATTCCCAAAGTACATTTTCCCTCAAAATTCATTTTTAATATAGCCCAAAAGGGGCTAAATTTGCAAGTGGATGGTTCCTTTTTATCATATAAGATCTTTGTAGAATGAGAAATCCAAAGGGTCCATTTGTTAGGATTTTCGAAAAGTCAAAAACCTACTTTTTAGATTAAAATTTTGTTTTTTAACATGTTTATATAATTTTCTGAAAATACTTTGTTTCACAAAAAAAGTTTTTAAAAGTGGTCGACTTAAGATAGCTTCCCAATTTTATACAAGTCTTTTTTTAAATGGCCAATTTGAAAAACATTTGCTTTAAAAAAAAAATCAATTACATTGCGTTTTTTCTCCATCAAAGGCTAAACGGTATTTTTATTTATAAGATTGAATAGTAATTTTTTAATTTATTTAACCCCTATTTGGTTTAGATAAAAATCAAACTTTTAAAGATTTGTTTGATCCTCATTATTTTTAAAATACATTTTACTCTCTTATTTTCAACCACACATTTTTAAATAAAATAACATTACACGTAAACTCACAAATTTTTCTTATTTTTAATCACGCGTTCTTCATCAATTGATTATTCAAAAATGCATTCTTTGTCAAATAGTTGATTCAAACAAGATAGATTTTGATAAAAAGTTGAGAGAATTTGTAATTGAAAAATTGTGAATATCATAAAATGCGTGCTTACAATTAATTATTGACTTTATTTAGATTTTAATCCGATTTTTTAACTGAATCAAAATAGGGGATCATTTTTAGAGTATGCCACTATTTGGTTTAGCTAGAATATTATATTAAAATCTAAATTAGAATTAACAATTAATTTTAACGGTATATTTTATGAGATCCAAAATTTTTCAGCATACATTATTTAAGAAAAAGTTACCTAAAACCCTTCTTTTTAAGATTACAATTCAAAAATAAGAGATAAAGTTTTACAATTCAAAAATCAGATGGTAAATAGGATTATTAATTAATATTATAAAACTAAAAATTAATTTATATACACTCCACCCCACTCCACTCCACCCACACACCTCCGATTTTAAAATCCCTAAATCACCCATTTTTCTCTCTCACTCACTCTCTCTGGTCTCTCTCAATAAGTCTTGTTGCACCTACCAAACTTTAGCTACAATCAATGGTGGCTGGTGGTAGAAGGGAGAGTGCCAGAGAGGAAGTGGTGGATGGTGGTAGAGATGGGGCTATAGCGGGCGCTATAGGGATGGCATATGTAGCTGAAATCTTGTTCCGCCATTGCGGTGGTGGAGACAAGAAATCGATTATCGTGCGATGTTTGTGTGGTGGTATGTTGCAGATCTGCGTAGCATTGGTGATGGTAGTGTAAGACCTGTATGTGTAGTGGTCCAATGCTAGTGGTACGATAGTGCTGGTACAGGTGGCGCGATGTGCGTGGTCGCGAATCTATGTGGTAGTGATGGTGGTGATGTGGTGTGGTGGTGCAGGTGGTCATGGTGGTGACACTGCATTTCTGGTTGTGCGATGGTGGTGAGGTGTGGTGTGTTGGATGTGGAGGTAAATGCAGTGGTAGTGTGCTCGATGTGGAAGTGGTGGTTGTTAGTGAGGCAATGGTCAAGTGGCGATAATGTGACAATGATGTCGGGGTGGTTTTGGTGGCAGTGGATTAGTGTTGGTGGCGGTGGATTAGTGTTGGTGACGGTGGTGCCTAGTTGGTGTTGGTGGCGATGATGCCAATCTTGTGATGGATGGTTGGTCGCGGTAATGGTTGCGGCACCGACTGCTCATCGTTGCTGATCCTCGTCGTTACAACGGCGTTCTTCAGCCTCTAAATAAAAATATGGAAGATGAACTGGCTACTACTGGGAACAAGCTTCTTCAGCTTCTGAATTCTCTCGATGAACTCCTGTCTTTGTTTGATGTAAGCCTCAACAAAAATCTTTTCGATTCGTAAATCCGCAAAAGTGCTTGATTACTTATTCCTATTAAAGGAATCAGTTTCTAGATTGGTCACAATTAACACAAAAATGGTCACAATCAGTCACAATTTGGTCACAAACTGTCACAATTGGTTTGGTCACAAACAGTCACAATTGGTCACAATTAGTCACATTGAATACAAATTTGGTTACAATTAGTCACGAATGAAGCGTGCCAATAACTTGATTATATAAAGGGATTTGAAATTTTTTCGGTAATTTTTTAGGATGTGGAGGTAGGGGCGGTGGTAGGTTGATTCATGGGGTGGATGTGTGATTTTCAATTTTTAATTTTCTGAAAATTTTGAAGTTGACGGAGCGGCTGTCGAAGTGATTGTCGGAACAGCGGCTGGAGCAATAGTCGGAGTGATCGCCGAAGCCGATGGCCGTCTCGATGAAGAGGTAGAGGGAATGTAGTGTAGTGTGGTAGATGAGGTGGCATGGGTACAAATAATTAATGTATATTATATTATATTTTAATATTTAATAAATTTATTTACTACCTGATTTTTAAAATATTTTAATGAGTTTGTTATTTATGAAATGTGATCTTTAAAATTAAGGGTTATATATTGTTCCCTTTATTCAAATCAAACATGGGCTATATTGAAAGTAGTGCAGACTGAACTTGTTGGGTTTGGCCCAAATGATACAGGTATTGGGTTTAATAAAAAATAAGAGCCCAGAATTACTTTAGACTGATCTGGATTTATCTTGGCCCAAATGAGTAGCCCTAGATGTATAGACAACACCGTAAGATAGGGTGGGCTGGCGCTTCTCCGGCGAGTCTTTTTCTTTGTCCTCTTCCCCTTCGTTGATAGATTCTTCGATTCTACAAATTGCATTTACAGATTCACTAAATCGCCTTCTGGTACATACTATATTTAGATATGTACGTATAAGTATACATAAACTTATCGTACAAAACCAGTCCTCGATCGCTCCGGCATTCACCGGTGGCTTTTTAAACCGATAATTGTAGGAGTTTCTATCTTTTTACTGTTTAGTTTTGTTTTCTATTTAATAAATTAATTAGTGCTGGACGATGGAGAATTTAATTGGTAAAATTCGAAATCTCGACGCGTACCCTAAGATCAATGAGGATTTCTACAGCAGAACCCTGTCTGGAGGTGTCATAACTATCGCTTCCTCTGTCGTCATGCTCCTTCTCTTCATCTCCGAGCTCAGTCCGTCTCTCTCTCTATCTCTATATATATATTTTGCGGTGATGGGTCTATGTGGATATAAGTAGTTACTGCGTTTTTTTTTGTCTTTTTGTTTATGGTACTTCATTTGGATCCGAAACGGATTTTGTTGTTTACTTATGATATTATGCTTGCATCTTGAACGTTTATGTGTATTTGAAAGTTGCCAGATTTTTAATGGAATTTTTGTAATTGAGTCCTTATTGTGCCATTTTGCTAACAATTGCTATTATTTTTATGCTTTAGATAGAATTGGGTACAGTTTTTTGTTGATTTTGTACATGTAGATGTAGTAGTCTGTGAATGTAATTTTTATGGAAATTAGTTGGGGTTACACATGTCAACATTATACTTACATAGAAAGTGAAAATGACAGATAGTTGAGACTTGAGAGCAGAAAGTATTTAGAATGGGGTTACTTTTGGGTTCGTGTAATACGTACATATTGGGTAGAAGTTGAAATCTGGGAGCAATATTTATTGCATTCTAGAACTTGGATCCTTTGAGCAGGTATTTTTGGACGGATTCATCTTTTTTGCGAGATTTGGGGCTGATTATTGGGGAACAAGTGGGGCTAAAGTTTAAGTGCATTTCTCCCTAAATCCGTAACTATGTTTTTCATATAAGTTCATTGGAAAATTAGTTGCGCTTTCTCTACATCAGTACAGAAGTTGCTGGGATTCTACTGAGGCCTACAATTATACCTCAACCTGTTTTGTCCCTTCTGAACTGCAATCTTGGGTCTTCAGATAGGCTGGGAGTCTGATTAATGTTTCATTGGAGTTCACTTTTATGTATGTTACATAATGATCAGTGTAGTTGTTGGAGCTTAATTGTAATTTGAGAGTGAAATATTTATATTGATGGTCAATAAAAAATGTAAAGAAACAATGGACAATAATTTGTGCTCCGAAAGTACGTACTATGCATTTCAGTGGGTGTTTGTCGGATTATTTGGGCTCTGTCGAAGGTGTTTTCTACAAAACTGACACCTCTTAGTTGAATCATTATGTAACTTCATCAACTCAAGTTTTCGGCTCATAGAGTTTCTATCGCAGAGTTGATAGTCATTGGAAAATTTTTGGAGCTCTCTCTTTTGCATCTCTGAACTGTTTGACGTGTACTTTTCATTAAAAGGGTGTATAAGATTAGATTAATATCTCGAGTACAAAAATAGAACCAAGCTGATTGGTCATTAAAATATTAATTATATATTTTATTAGTGTTGCAAGGTAATAAAATTGATGTCATCTTTAAGATGTATCTTTTTAGTGAACTTTATGCAAAGCTCTGGTAGGAAATATGGGCATGACAAAATGATGATGAAAATGACCGAAAATTATTGGCGTCGATATGTTCTTGCCAGGTAAGGGAAGATTAATTGTTTAGAGCAAGATAAAACAAGGGAAGAAGATTTGCACCTGTTCTTGGTGCTGATAAATAGTCTTCAAGAACAAAGAATCATGACTTCTCTTATTTCTGATGGTTCAGTTGTAGGGTTATAATGAATAGATCCTTGGACTCGATGATTGAATGTGCTAGGAATCTGAAGAAGGTGTGGGGAAACAGTTTTAAGGAGATGATTACCAAAGAAAGAATATGGTACAAAGAAACTACGAATCACTCGATTACTCTCAGTGGACAACACTTACATTAGGAATTTCATCCCTTGAGTTAGATAGGCTTCAAATGAATTTAAGTTTTTTGTTGAGCTGTGAAAGAAATTAAACTCAAACACTGATGGAATCATTCACCAATGCCTTGTTCCCCGTAGAGTGCTTTGGCAAAATAAAATGTCATTTAATGACCTGGAGGAAATTGTAATATTTTTCTCACTAAAAACAGATATGGCCGTTTCTGTATGATTTTTACGGTTTTTGCTTATGTGAGCATGGAATTCGTCGGGAGAGTTTCATCTTTCATTGAGTTGCAATGCCCTGTGTTACAATTGAAATTTTGTTTGTTCCTCTTCTCTCCGTATTCTTAGCCTATGGTAATTTCACACGATTTTGCAGGATTATATCTTCATGCTGTAACTGAGACAAAGTTAGTGGTAGACACATCAAGAGGAGAAAGACTCCGGATCAATGTAGAATCCATTTCTTGTAATTACTATTTTTTGACATCACACAGCTGAAAAGTATTGTGCTCTATATTTCAGTAATCTCTCCTTTTCATTACTCTACTCTCTTTAGGTACCACGTGTCAGACCTTTTCGATTTTAATTTCCTTGAGGGAAAGAGGGTTGTGGGGTGGGCTGGGCTGGGGGGGTGCTCAATGAGCGTAACATTTATTACCCGATTATTAGAACTACGTACCTCATCTTTGGCGCACGTTGAATTTATATTTTTTTGAATAAATCTCATTGAAGTTGTAATTAAAATATAAGGACTATTTATGGGCTGTAGATGAACTCAAGAGTCAAGCCTCTCACAGAGAAAAAAAGCTTGCATCACGTGCTGGAGCTTGTAGCTTTTTTTCCCAGCTGAAGGCATCAAATAGTCTACATTCAAGTTCTACTTAGGTTTTGCTTGGTAAAAGCTTGTTGAAATATTGGCTTTAAACCAAATGAGTAAAATCTTGAGTATATTTTTACTGTTAACTTGTTATATTAGTCCGAGATTGAGCAACCTAATAGCAAAACTCAAGCCAACTCATCCAGAACACCCTCTGCCATATTATTCACTTTTAGATTCATCTCATTTTTCTCACGTTTGTTTAGATAATGTATACTCTCCTTCTTTGACATTGCAGTTCGATGTGACTTTTCCAGCACTTCCATGCTCCATACTCAGTGTTGATGCCATGGATATAAGTGGAGAGCAACATCTTGATGTTGTATGTACTTCTAGGAGAATAAAACTTTCAACTATTCTGTAGTTAGAGTTCTTTATTCATCTACAGGACATTCTGTATTTATGTGAATGTTTACGTTTGATGTTGTATGTACTTTTAGGAGAATATAACTTTCAACTATTCTGTAGTTAGAGTTTTTTATTCATCTACAGGACATTCTGTATTTATGTGAACGTTTACGCGCGCGCGCACACTTGTATACATGTTATGTGTGTATTGTGGTTAAAATATGCTAGTATTTAAGTACATATCTGTTCTTTTCAAACCCCATCCTGTTTGTTTGACATATAGATCATTTTTCTATAAAATCTTAAGCCCCTGTTTGACTCCCTTTAAAACAAAACATCTTTTCTCGTACTCACTTTCAACCAAACATTCACATGACAAAATAATTTGCACGTAGAACCAAAAATTTTCCCCACTTTTTACCACACATTCTCCAAAAAAAAAAAACTATTCAAAACATCATTTTTACACAATAATGGTCATCAAACAAGGACTAAATGTGATTCAACATATCATATATCTTCTTCCAAGTAGAAATCTAATAATGGATGCCCATATTGCCGTATGCTTTTGAGTATTCCAAGCTTAGGTGTTAGAAAAAAATGCTGATGGCCAAAATATATGGATATGGCAAGGAGTCATGGAATTTAAGAGATTTGTGTAAAATGGTGATTTTTTCCGGAGTCTCCAACTCTGTTGCTTATAGTTTTCTGGTTATCGAAGTGATGTTGAATTACATTTACTACTGCAGAGACATGACATCATCAAGAAAAGGATCGATGCTCATGGTAACGTAATAGAAACAAGGCAGGATGGTATTGGTCATCCCAAGGTAAGTTACTAGATAAACTTTGTAATGAATATTTAAAGATGCAGACCTTTATTCATTATTCAGCCGTTACTTTTGCATAAGAGTATTTTTCATCCTGTGGTACTCAATATTTAGTTACTCAAAGTCAGGAATGTTAGTGTAAACAATATGAATTAGCAGAACTGTCGATAGTTATGTAGCAAAAGAATTGGTCTTCTTTTTCTCTTTTGCAGCTATTTTCAATGTTTGTTTTTATTAGGTACTTATCTTATTACTGACAGATTGTTTTTCCTATGTTATTTTGTAACTGGCATAGATTGAAAAGCCTTTACAGAAACATGGAGGAAGGCTTGACCACAATGAAACATATTGTGGCTCATGTTATGGTGCAGAAGCGGTATGCTTATTTTACGAATTTAGTGGTGAACAATTTTGTTTTTTAGATGATGTGAAATTTATGGATCATGATGAATGAATAAAAGGCTATAACATTAACAGATATATTCTTTTCAAAACTTTAGTAGTTTTCCTTGTGTTATGAGTTTTGTTTCTATTATATTTTGCATTTTATAGTCTTCTCTGCCTTCCAATTTCGCCGTTTTGCTTACTTCTCATTCCTTCAGTTGATTTAAAGCATGCCCGTTATTTAGGTATATTTTCCATTTAATGCCGCTGAAACTTATATGTCATATCACACTTCCCACTTTTACCTGCAGTCAGATGATGATTGTTGTAACTCCTGTGAAGAAGTTCGCGAAGCGTATAGAAAGAAAGGCTGGGCAATATCAAACCCCGATTTGATTGACCAGGTATGCTCATGTCTTGAACATTAGCTTACCTTGTACTCGAGCCCATAGATACATTTATCTCCTATTCATGTGGCTTTTGTTTAATAACATTGAGGCTAATATTGCTATTTAGCTGTAATTTTTTTTTAAATGTTAATTTGCTTATGTAATAACATAACATAGATATTAGCTTCTGTAATGAAATAGATGTATGGTGTCATCTAAATTTTTAATTGAAATAGTAAATTTGCTCGTAATTATAGGAGTAAATTCAAGGAGTTTGATTTATAACCCAATTATTATTTTTAGTTCAGGTTTTTAATAAATTAAAAATTTATAATAATAATTTATATTCATACAATTAAAAAAATAAAAATAAAAAATTAGTTGGCCCTTGAATTGTGACTAGATTGAGTGGTGGAATGGATTTAAGTCCAAGACAGGTTTCAAAACTATACTTATATTTTATCACTTTGCAACATTTTGGATTAATCTCCTTTCAATCTTCAGTTACTACCCCTTTAAAAATAACAGTCTTGGTCTTGGTCAATGTGAGTTTTTCACTTTTGAGCGTTGTCTCTGTGGAGTCTAATCTGTTGTGCATTATGAAAATGTATTTTTAGTAGTGTAGAACATTTTTGAAATGAAGTCCTCTGATTTGTCCTTTATCTCTATACTTGTTAGTTATGTTCTTCACTTAAGGGAGTGTATTTAATCTAGACTTTTAAAGACTTAAAAATTCAACGTACATTCAGTCAAGCCTTTTTAGTACTTCATAAAGTCTTCGGGCTATTCTATATAGACTTTTTAAAAGTCCTTAAAATTCATGGAGTATTAAATAAAGACTCTTTAAAAGTCTTAAAAAGTCACAGGGTATTCGAAATGTCAATGACTTTTAATATTTCATGAAATCCTTCGTGTACTAATGTTTAAGCAAAATGTATAAATACAAAATCTCATAAAATTCTCACATTCATCCCCCAAGATTTTGAAAAACTTTCAACAAAAAAATGTATTTCCATCAGTGATGTTTCTCTTTCTTCAATTTTTCTGTTTCTTCTTTCATTCTACGAACCCTAAAGTCATGATACAAAAAAAAAAAAAAAATCAATATTTTTCTCTCTCTTCAGCCTGTTATTATTATTATTATTTTTATCATTCTCTTTTTAATATTCACTATTCTTTTTTCTCTCTTCTTGTTTAGATTTTCTCATTTTCTTTGAAAAAGATTTGTAGATAAATATTCTTGTAAGATTTTTCACTCTTTTCTTTTTCATGGTTTCCTCCAATTTTTCTACAGAAAAATCCATTTTAAATTAAAATTTTACAAAAAATAAATTAAAATTTTACAAAATTGTTTATTGATTTTAATATTTTTCTACAGGTTTGAACATATTGATATTGAATTTTTTATTTTTTATTTTTATTTTTTTTAACATCAAAGAGTATTGAAGTATTATATTGTATTTTGGTTGTTTATTTTTCTAATTTAGGTGACTTGTATTTTTATATTCTTTTATAAAATATTTTTATTGAGATAAAAAATATAATTTTGATACTATGTATTGTGGATCACTTGGTCATGCAAGTAGAGGTTCACGAAGATGATCAACAATTTACATTCAAGATTTATTTTTATTTTTTTTCTCTAAAATGAGTTTATAAGTCAAATGAATTCTATAAAAGTCTTTAAGAAAAGTCTATAGAAGTCATGAAGACTTTTCATTGATTATGTAAAGAGTCCATTATAGTCAATAAAAGTCCATTAAACTCTACTAAGGTTATTTACTTAAAAAAAATCGTTGAAAGTTTTTTTAAAATCCAAATCTGAATACACTCCCCTTAGCTCCTTGACAAGTTTCCATCCTTTTATTCATTTGATTTTCCAACCTATGAAAATGTTCAGATATTCTTCATTCCTAGTACAACTCTACATCAGTACAAATTGCCTATTGAAAATTAAAGTTAGTTTGAACAAATTTAATTCCCAGGAGTCGAACGTATGTACAGTAAATTCTTGGCATTATTCTGAACTTTATACTCTTTCTGATTCCCTCATTTTTAATGTTAAACCAGTGCAAAAGAGAAGGCTTTCTTCAACAGATCAAAGAGGAAGAAGGCGAAGGGTGCAATGTATATGGATTCTTGGACGTCAATAAGGTAGCTGGCAATTTTCATTTTGCACCTGGGAAGAGTTTCCAACAGTCAAATGTGCATGTTCACGATCTGCTAGCATTTCAGAAGGACAGTTTTAATGTAAGACTTGTCCTGATCCCTTCCTTTCTGGAACAGCAACTAAGATATTTGCACGGCATTTGTCATCAACAAATAAGATGCTGTCATTATTCAGCTCGTGATGTTTCTCGTTGATTAAGCATCTGGTTAACCAAATGTGTGATTGTGCAACAGATAAGTCACAAGATCAACAGATTAGCATTTGGGGACTACTTTCCTGGCGTAATAAATCCATTGGATGGGTATTTTGTCTTCTCAGTTCATTTGATCATCTAACTCTTGTAATTTAATCATTCCTCTTCAGATTCATTGTCAATACATATATAATGATATTCTGCATTCTTGTCACTTCAATTTGCAGTGTGCTATGGGTACAACAAACACCAAATGCTATGTATCAGTATTTTCTGAAGGTTAGCAGAAATATGATTATATGTCAAATTTTTGTTGCATCTATTTTCTTTGCATTTTTTCCTTGCTGATTCGTACATGCTTTTCTTATTTTGGAAAGAAAGGTGCATTATGGCTTTAGGTCACCACTTCCTATTACTCGCTAACATTTCTTCTTCAATATTTTCCCCCCTTTGTTTGTGGGAATTGCATATGGAATTGTTCTCATTGATTTGGCATATATAGGGCATGTTAAATAGTTTGCTTGAAAAGATTTTGGCTCTTTTTGTATCTTAATATTGTCGAAGTGTTGTAGAGTCCACCTTACCCCAAAAAAAAAAAAAAAGTGTCATGACTTGGAAGTGGAAGTGTTTGATTTCCAGTAGATCTGAAAAATGTGTGGAATAATTAGTATAAATAAGAACATACAGTGTCTTATTGAGGACCCCGGTTATTGAAGCTCCAGCCGTAATTTGCAAGTCAGTTTTTCATGGTGAAGATGAGAACGAGGGGGTGGTGTGTGTATGTTTAGACAGCTGACTGGGGAGACAGTTATGTAGCTTGAATACGATAGCTCTCACAAAGAACGAACACGTATTTTGGGGTAGTTTTGCTTCTATGCATTTTCCCTTCAGGTAGTGCTTACAGATCACATAGGATGTGGAAACAATGCAAGCATTGACAGAGGATATGGCCTCAAGGAGCTTTTAGGGTTTGTTTTGTGCCAAAAAGGTTATAAAAGTTACAGGAGTCAATGATACAATGACTGTTGCAGGACATGAAAATTACGGTGGTGGACAGAAATTTGGCTGTTTAGGCACTATATTGGTGGTTAGAACAAAAACTTTTAATTTCTGTGATTTTGGATTGTTACATTAAGCTGGGGCTTAAAGATGATATAGAAGTATGCTGCTGAATACTAGATTGTTAAATCTACCAGATATGACATAATAGGAAACTTGTGCCGCCAACTTAGATAGATATGGAATAAGGCTTCATTGAGTCGAGTTTTTATTGGCATGCTACTGATGTGGTACTGTAGTATACTAATTATTGTGAATGTTTAAAAAATTTTATTCTGGATTGCAGGTGGTACCTACTGTATTCACAGATGTTAATGGGAATACCATCCAATCAAATCAGGTCTGATTAAGACGTTAAAACTATATTCTCTCAATCTAGTTCTTTTTTCTCTCTTTTTCTTTTTCTTTACTAGTTTTTTTCTCTGCTACTTGACATGAGATTCATTAGCTACTGTCTTATTGCAGTTCTCTGTAACTGAACACGTTCGGGGATCTGAAGTGGGTCAGCTTCAATCTCTTCCTGGAGTTTTCTTCTTTTATGACCTTTCACCAATAAAGGTGTGTGTTGTTTGACAAAATACAAGACAGAAGATCAGTTTTGAGTCAAATAATATTATTTATGAGTCAATTCAGTAATCAGGTTTTTATTATGCTTACACTTCCTGGGCTTCCAATTAGTTTTTCTCTTCCAATTTTTTGCTTACTTTTAATAATGGTAAACTTAAAATCTTAAGCTAATGTGGTCCTGTAGCAGAAACAACTTAGCTTCTAGATGTTCAGTCGCAGCATGTGTCAACTTCTTCCTATTTTTTGATATTACAGGTGACTTTCACAGAGACGCACGTTTCATTCTTGCACTTCCTGACCAATGTATGCGCCATTGTTGGAGGTAATACTCTCGTCCCCCGACTCTCTTAATAAAGAAAATGTTGAAGTCAAAAGAGGAAATGAGATTCAAGAATAATGCTAAACAACAAACACCCAAGTATTTCTTTATTTTCAGGTTTGCACGCCTCAAAAGTTGCTTGAATTGTTTGATGAACTTGACTTTCTTCCCTACTTTTGGCATACTGCCTCAGGTGTTTTCACTGTTTCGGGGATAATAGACTCATTCGTTTATCATGGTCAAAAAGCCATCAAGAAGAAGATGGAGATTGGCAAGTTAAGCTGATGATTGATGCTCCTCCAATGTTATAGCTCTGTCTCGCTTCTTACCCATCAGCAGCATCTTTCTGTAAAGGAAACAAAGATTTGGATTGGGCTACCCCTTGTAGGGTAGAGTTTGTTCCAATGTGTTTGTTAGTGAATCGACTAACATTTGTAGTTCATTTTATAGCAAGTCTTTTTGAGGATCTACAATGATATCTGTATTTGCATATTGATGTCGACCCTATTAAGGCGAGAGGGTCTTTTTCACATTTCATGGCAGAATTTTTCGGAAATTTTAATTTGTGGACAAATTATCTTGAAATTTAAACTGGCGATGTGATGAATATCTTGCCATTGTTGTCTTGAAACTCTTCGCTCAATGGCTACCTTTATACGTATGTAGAGTGAACAAATACATAGTAAAGTTAAAACTTGATGAAGAAACAGAATTTGATGTTCGACACCTTTAGGCTTTTATGCTTTGGCACTTGTAAACTATGAATTATATTATATATATAGAAAAGAGAGAATAGATTGTGGCATGGTTATGTAATGGGAAAAGTGGTGCGTCGGCTGGCAGCGATAAGGTTTTGGATTTTGCTCTAAAGAATAGGAACTCATTTAAAATTTCTCTATGCAATCCAAGTAGATGAGATTGTTTTGTACAATTAATGTTCGACTCATAAATTTCGATAGCTTTCACATGACGTCTGGTTGGGACGGACCAGTACTCTTTGTTAGTTTGATGACCGTAGTAATTTTAGAGCGAATATGCGCAAAAAATCCCAACTTCCTCGGATTTCAACAAAGTTCAAAACCTGTCCCTGTTTGGTAGCAATTTTGGCCCAAATTTAATTAAAATTGTGACCGTCTAATGTTCAGTGAGAACGCATGTGAGAGGATCGGTCAAACTTTGCGACTCACTTTGATGTAAACAATCAAAAAATTCATTTTGTTTGAAGAGAAAAATTGCTATATATATATATTT
>CAIGRB010021923.1:66170-80063 GCA_903798255.1 Fraxinus quadrangulata
CTCCACTGCCGGAGCTCAACCATAAGACAAACACCTATTACACGACAATTACAAATAGAAATACATATATTACTACACATAAATAGAATTATAAAGCCGACCAATCAATTTCATATGATGGATATTTCTCCAATGAATTCATGTCCCACGGCGAATCCTCTTCTGTGAAATCCAGGAATGTTAGATCCGAGACTGGTGATGACCCACCAGACCCTTCACTCTCAGATGCGGGTTCAACAACATTCTTGGTGGAACTTTCTTCTGCAGGGGCCTCCACGGCTGGTGCCCATTTTTTGGACCTTCCTTTGGACTTCTTGGAGTCGATGCTCTTGCCCTCTGCTAGGTTTTGGCAAATGACCTGCAATTTGGCGTCGACGCTGGCATGGAGTGGCTTGTACTCCCCAAACTCGCCGCCGATGTGGGATCCGTTGTGGCGTAGGTGAGGGAAGTTCAGTCTAGCAAAGTCTCCACGAAGCTTATACGCTGCCTTGTCATAGGCCAACGCCGCCTCCTCCGCCGTGTCAAATGTGCCAAGCCAAAGCCGAGTGCGGTTCTTTGGCAAACGGATCTCAGCCACCCACTTCCCCCAGTGGCGCTGCCTCACTCCCCTGTATAGCTTGGTGGGCTTAGGAGAAGAGCCCACTTGTTTCATCGGAACAGGCTTTGGGCCCAAGAAGTTCGTGTTATGGGCCTGTCTGTGAAATGGGCCGGAGACCAATTGTTGCTGGTTTTGGAGATTTATCCGTGCTTGGATTTCTTGGATCTGGGCTTGGGTAAGGTGGTTGAGCCCAATTGAACAAGGCTGTTGATACACAAAGTTTCCACCATCCAAGTTCATATTGGGCTGGAATTTTGCCTCTGTTGGGTAATAGCAAGAATTGTAGGGATAAGAACTGGAGGTAGAAGGAGGAGGAGGAGAAGAAGAAGGAGAAGAAGAAGGAGAAGATGAAGCAAGATTGGAAGGAGGAGAAAGAGGAGTGGAGGAAGCACTTTTCATAAAAGGTTCAAGTGCTTCCATTAATTCACCACCTCTGAAAGGATCTACAACTGAGGTGCTGCTACTACAAAAATCCATTGCAGCTGCCATACTAAAAGGTTAAAAAAAACGTTACCTGTTTCTAAATAAAATAAAAGAACACAGGTTGTGTTTTACAGAAAAATATTAACAAAAAAACAAAAAAAAGAGGATTAGAAGAGGTTTACAAATAAACAACCTCTTAGATCCTGTGGCTAAGTAAAAAAGCAGCCAAGAAATGAATCAGAAAAATAAAAATAAAAAGATCTCGATCTGAAAACACCTGGCTTTCTGAAAATCTTTCTCTGAAGTTTGCTTTTTGTTCATGAGAAAATCAAATCAGTAAAACAAACCTTAAAACTTGAAAGACAGATTGTTTGCAGAAAGGGATCAAAGAAGCGGGAGGGATAAGAGGGGGGGAAGAAGAAAGAAAATTTTGTTGAAATCAAATCCCAAAAACACCCGAAAAACTCACAGAAAATCTTGATTTTAGTATGTGCAAAAGTGTGTGCTAGGTGAGAAGAAAACCTCACTTTCTCTATGCGGTGTTTATCTTTCACCTGCTCCTTTATATAATGGCTCCAGCCCACTACTTTCTCTATCTAACCCACCTTGTAAAACACGGTTTTTCACTTTCTCGTCACTATTCACTTAATTAATTTACACGGCGTTTCAAGCAGTTGTCTACTTGGTCTTATCTGGCGTCAGCAGTTGTTTGTCTTAACCAATGAGAATCAACATAGCGTGCGTGGAACCGACAGGTGCCTCGTGGCCTTTACGGGCAGCTGTCGGTCCGCTCAATTTATTTGTTGACTGTGTTTACGCGTTCACACATGGTTGTCTATTTCATATTTCATTTACTCCATATTATTATTTAAATCTCTGTTTTGACATTCATTGAATCAAAATCAATTTTTTTTTCTAGTTCTTTTTCAGCTACACATTATCGTAATATTTTTAACCACATATTTTAAAATAAATCATTATTTCAAAACTCATTTTTTCTTTTAAAAAAAAAAAAACTCATTAAAATGCATGTCAAACGAGGGCTAAAGTCTAAAATTAATAATCATCAATCGACAAATGTTATTTCGTCTATTATGGTTTAGCTAAGAATTTTAATCACCTCAAGATTAGAGGTCGTGTTCGAACACTAAACTTTATTCGCTTTGTAAGTAACGATTGTATTCATCTTCCTTCATCGCTTTCATACGCCAGAAGGGCTAGTAGAGCAACCTCCTCTATCGAGTCCAATCCCCAAAGTAAATCATTGAAATAGCACAAGGAAATGGTAGAATCTATAACCTAAATGGATGATAGTATATTACCAGATCAGAATCAAGAAAAATGATAGTTTGGTGCTTTCTCTTCCTTCCAAATCGAGGATAGAAATCGAAGTTTAGTCCATAATGCAGGAATTCAGTTTCTTAACAGGCGAATCAATCGACACAGACTTAGAAGTGTCAATAATTAATTTTAACTATCAATAGAACTAAAATTTTTTTATCAATTTTTATTAAAATATAGTAACCTTAATTTTTAGCAGAATCAAACACGGGCGGGCTCCGATTCTTTAGGCGCAGTTCACGTGACTTGAACAACAATGAATGAAAATACCAAAGCAAGTTGGCAGTGATCACGTGCAATTTTTTCTATTTTCACTTAACGGTCACAACTTTTTCTTTTCTATTTAGCCTTTGTTTGATTCTATTTTTATCAAAATACATTTTTCTCTTTCTTCATTTCAATCAAACGTCTTTTAATCAAATAATATTATATACAAATTCAATTTTTTCTTATTTTTTAACCATATACCCTCCTTTAATCTACTATTCCTAAATACATTCTACATAAAAAAATAATAAATAAATAAATAAATGGGACTCGAACATTGTATTAGTATTTTCGTACAAAATCGTACATAAAAAATAAATATTTAATTTATAATTATGCTAAGTCACGTGACAATGTAGTGTGCCAAGTAAGGCCAACTTTTCGTGGCCGTGGAAATTTGGACATGCAATTGTGTATTTGTTTTTAGCTTTGTTAATTTATTACTACTTGGTGGTGGCATGATTAAGAGTATAAAACAATATCTATTGCCGTAAGTGTGATGTTTTAGAATAATTTTTGGAGTATGATTGAAGTTTATAATGAGATATCAACCACAAACGTCGATATTTTTAATCGAGTCAAAAGTAGAATATGATATCTTAATAACTGTCGTTAACATAGTGAGAAGAAATAATTGGAGTTGATTGAGATTTATAATAAAGATTAAGCACGTAATGCGCATAATCGAGACTAAAATGGAACTCTCTGAATCATGAGTGATTTTCTCCAAATAAAGGTCGAGTAATACTGCTGAAAAAAGCATTTGAATTTTTAAGAATTAGAAGAAAATCGGAATAGTTTTCTTTCTATATCGTCATTATGAACAATATTATCGTGTCAAAACACCTTTGACTCGCACCAGTACAAGCCCTATGGCAAATTAATTAAACCTGCCGACACAGAAAAGGCCATTTGCATCGCTATCCCAACCAACAAAACCCCAATTGCCACCAAAGTCAATGAAGGAGAAAATAAAATTAAATGGGAAGAGAAAAATAGATTCCACGTTTTAAAACAATCATAAAATTCAAGTCAAATGTAAACCCCACCACCATTATCGGAACCCCGTATGAACTTAATGAATAGGCATCCCAACGAAAAATAGTTAATAATGCTAAGGGCAGTGGATTTTAGATAGTATTTGTTGACCACGAAATTAGGTGATATTGCGTAATCAAGTCCAACAGATCTCGATTCCTCTCTCATTTATGTGTATATTATCTGTGCACTTGGACAATTGCATTAGATTGCTCGTGATGATAGCACTTATATGTTGAAACTATGATCTCGAGCAATTTAATATGATTGTACAATTGTACATGTAACATACACATGAATGAAAGAGGACTTGAGATCTGTCGATCACTTGACATCACCTAATTTCAAGGTCAATATATAACTTTCCTTTGTCCACTCATTTTTTCACAAAAAAATAATATAAAAAAAAATCCCTAGACCCACTTTTTATTAAGAAATTTTGATAAATTTAATACTTTTAATTATTCTCAAATTCTTTTATTGCAATAGCACATGAAGCTGGTCAAACATAATGGTCTCACGTGTACAATTGCGCGTGGGACACTATCTTTATTTTTAGGCGCAAGTCTCTAAATAGTTACAATTTTGCTACATGTATATCTTAATTTACATTATAACTTATCAAGCTTACACTAGACACAATCTCACACCACATTTTACATGTTACACATTTAATTCGACAATTATAATACTTCCACGTCATCAATCTGTCAAAAAGGGTGTCATTAGAGGTGTACAAATAGCTTAATTGGAATAGTTAATGGCATGTTTCTTTGGGAGTTAATTTAATCAATGGTCACTCAACTTTGACATAAGTTACTATTTGTTTATCGAAATTTAAAAATTTACTCTTTGCTCATCGAACCTTACTGTAGGTTACTACTCGCACACGAAAAGTTAAATGGTTACTCGTTGCTTACTCAAATTTGAATAAAGTTACCTATTAATCACTCATATAATTTTTATCAGTGTTACATATAGTAAAGTTCAACGAGCAATGAGTAACTTTATTCAAATTTAGGTGAACAACACGTAACTTTTTCAATTTCTGTGAGCATGAAGTAACCTATAAGAAAGTTCGGTGACTATTGATTAAATCATCTCGTTTTGTTGTAAAGATCAAGGCCCCAAACTAGAATTAGAAATAGTTAATTTTATTTTGTTTTATTTTTGGAGCAAGCATAGGTAATTTTGATTTTAACTGTTAAATTTTAGTCATTGAATATTTATTGTCATACTTTTTTTGCTCCAAGTTAGTTTCCACGAATTAAAAATAATATTGTTCATCAATAATTATTTATAAAACTAACGACATTTATGCTTAAGTAACGTGACAAGGTAAATGAGCAAAATTTTGGCAACTTGCAGTTATACATTTGATATTACTTTTAATCATGTGTTAGTGGCATGATTAAAAATAGGGATAATTGCAACAAAAGTCTCAAACCTTTGAAACACTAGCAGACTTTCTCCAAATTTTGATTTGTTATAGTCATCACCCCTAACCTTTTCAAACGCTACAGGTGAAGCATTTATGTACAGTTTCCATCCACAATTTTGTTAGTTTACAAAAAAAATTAATTTTGACCACATTTTTAATATTTTAATAAGGGGCAAAAAAGTAATTTTATATTTATTACATTAAATAATTAAAACTATCTTAATTAAAAAAGAAATTAAAAATAAAAACACAATCGTCTTCTTCTGCCCACGCCCACGCCCACGCCCACGCCCATCCCCTTCCACCATGTCAAACCCAAAATCAACATCCAACGGCCATCATTCTCCGATATTTGGGAAGAATAAGGTACAATATTTCCATTTTTTGTTTTGTTTTCTTATTTAATGTAGTAAATATAAAAGTGTTATTTTACTCTCATTGAAATTGATTATAGCGTGGTCAAAAGTTACATTTTTTGTCAACTGACGAAATTATCGATAGAAACTGTCAAGAAGGGCTTCACCTGCAACGTTTGGAAAAATTAGAAGTGACGGCTGCAACAAATTAAAAGTTTGGAGAAGGTCTGCTAATATTTCAAAGATTTTGAACTTTTGCTACAATTATCCCTAAAAAATATAATATAATTTATAAAACTTAGCTAAATGATTGTCAAAAAAATATTAATAAATGAATGTTCAAAAACTAATAATCTATCTATCATTAAAAAACATTTCATCATTAAAAAGGTATTTAATAATTGTACCAACAACAACATTATCTTTTATAGAACTAGAAATAAAGAGAAAATGACTCTTTATTTAGCTCATCATCCACTAACAATCGCATTATCTTTTCTTGAGATAATTATCGATATTGTGGTAAAATCGAAAAATGACGTTTTCATATCGAGCTGTCATCAATTTAAAAAAAAAAAGATAAAGGTGTCAAATCACTCAAAAAAAATGAAAGTGACTTGCATAGAAAGAGCATTTTAAGGATGTATTTTTTCACATTTTTAACAACTTCAACTTTTAAAATTGGTGGACAATCAGTAACATCAACCCTTTAAATCATTCAAATTTAGCCCCTGTTCGACAAACCCTAAAAGATCCTTTTTTTTTTTTTTAGAAGAAAATTTAGTTTCTGAATAGTAATTTTTCAGAAAATGTACAGTTAAAAATAGTAAATATTTTATTACGTGAACGTATGATTAAAAATGAATTTAAGAATTTTTTTTTTGGATGACAAACACGGACTTAATTACCTAGTTCAAGTCTTTCTTTTTGGTTCAAGAATCCGAGGATTAAAATGCACAATTTTTTTATTTTTTTTTATTTTGTACTCAAATGTTGTGGAGAGGCCTATCTTTGTAATTGAAGCCCAAAGATCTATGAACTAACTCATGCTTGTCTAGCTAAACATAACATTATTTCAAATGGTTATGTATGGTCGAACTTCAGTAATCTCATTTACAAACTAAAAGTCTTTGTTTCATTTTCTCTAAAAAGTTTATATAAATTTGAGTTAAAATCAATAATTAATTTTAACTGTATATTTTATAGGACCCACGATTCTTATCAACTTTCATTCACACACATTTCATCAACTTTTATCAAAATAATAAAGAACCGATTTTTAACAAAATCAAATAGGCACTAAATCTATTAGTTTAGTCATGAGGGTTTAGTAAGCTCGAGTTGAGATTAACCTTGACAAATATAATTAAGAAGAAAAAAAGTAATCCAAAATTAAAAAAAAAAAATGGTTAGTAATAACCTTTATACCAACAAATTACAAATAAATGTGCTATTTTACTATGTTTGAGCAGATAAACCTTTGTAAAACTTATCTTTATTTTCTTTTCTAATGCTTTTGGCCACTTTTTTTTTCCATATTTTTATCTACTTTTTAATTCAAGATTTTGTTATTTAATTACTCTTTGAATTAACAATTTAACTACTCTCTTAATCACGTGAGCATGTGTAGTTAAAATAAAGGGGAAAAAAAAATTTAAGTTGCGTGTAATATTATTTTATTAAATAATGTGTAATTAAAAAAATGTATTTTGAAAAAAAATGAAAACAACAACATCGAAACATCCTGTTTGGTTCGGATTAAAATCTGATTTTAATTAAATTAAAGTCAAACAATTAATATTAATCATATTTTTTATGAATCATATAACTTTTCAACCACACTTTTTAAAAATTTCTATCACAATCTACTAAAAATCTAATTTTATTTCACCAATCTCCGTCCAGATTACTTGTATGACTGAAAAGAAGCGCATGAATGTGGGGTCAAGCACATGGGCGCGCGTGGGAAAGAATCTTTATTTTGCGGCGGCAGTTTCTAAATTAGATCTCTCTTGGTGAAGTTCATTGAACCAGGACCACCTAGGATGATTCAACCTATGCTCTCACGGCGCGTGGCATTTATTTTATTTGTACATTTTTTATTCTTTCACACAATGTCTCGAAAATGTAACTCACGAATTTAGCACGTTCTCTTGTCCATTCAAATTGGAAAAATTTAAATAAGAATTTAAATTTTACTCAAATTCGGTCCAAATTCGTTCGATGAAAGTAAGTTGGTTGGTTCTTAATGGTTAGTCCTCGTTTTCCTTCATCTTTTCAAGCATTTTTTTTAAAAAAATACTATTTATACACCAAAATATATTGTCACCTCAATGTACAACCCCCCTCACAAAGAGGGCCACACAACCAATAAAAACTTGTGGACTCCCCCTCTTGTGAGGGGACTGTACACCGAGGTGTCAATCCCTATGTACAAATTTTTGCCAATTATCATATTGTATGACATGATGATAAATACAATTATGTTATAAGTACTGATTTTTTTAACAGAAAATTTTGACAGACAATATTGACGTGACACCATTGAAAGATGAAAAAAAAAAGGGCCAATCAAGTTTGGCCTCGTCAACATCGATATGTTAAAAATTTTCTGTACTTGTGTTTTATTATGATAAATATTCAGTTCACTTTTTATTTATATATAAGTTATTTATAATTAACTCGTAAATATAAATCAAAATCAATAATTAATTTTATATATATATTCATAATTAACAAGTGACAATGTCTAAAGCCTTAAAGTGTGGGACACTTTATTTATATCACAAGAATTCCCCATTTCTTTTTAATATTTTGACGTTACTTTTCTTACCAAATTTTCAACAAGAATCCGTGTTTAAATGTGAAAGATGGTACTTTACATGACTACATACATAAAGATAAGAATATAAGAAAAAAAAAAAAAAGTAGTAATGTCAAGTGAAACACTTTTTCCCATGATACCGATTTTTTGAATAATAAGGCAAATAATAGTGTAATTCTTGAATTTTTTTCGTAATTTTCAAGCCATAGTTTACCCAAAAAAAGATGGGGAAAAAAATGGAATTAAACTCCCACTACTGCCTTTGAAAATTATAATGAATGAAATTTGGACACGTGTACTAGCCACTGTTTATGATTTTTTATTATCTTAATTTCTCTCACTAAACTTTATTTTCTAACCACACTATGACATCAATTTTTGACTAATCAATAAATAAATCCTACTACTTAGATTCCCTTTCTTCATTTTTTTTTTCTCGACTTGAAAATCATTCAATCAATCCCTACATCAAGGATTAACTAAGGTTCGATTTTTGTTGCTTACCTTAATAGAAAAGAAAGCATGCCTACACCACATAAGTTTAACAAGTGATTAGCAAGACTTTAAAGGGATGAAATGAATATCGGAGAAACAAATTTTTGACGCTTGTCAGATTATTTACATAATATAGCTATTTTAAGTGTTGAATATGATCGTCAATCGCATGTAATCTGTATAGAGTCAGAGTAGACATTTACGTTTTGTAGAGTTCAATTGAATTGATTCTTAATATTTAAGAATGTCACGTAAGCAATTCATTTTGGTCGGTATTGATCCGACCTAACTGTTTTAAACCATTTGAGAAATGTTCAAACCTAAAACAAGCCATTTAAAAGCAAATCGAAGTAGGATGAATTGATTGAATCAAATTGAAGATATGTGACAAAATTGGGTAATCTGCTTGCACCAAATCGAACGTGATTGACTAAATTTGAAAACAGATTTGAGCATTAAGGTACAAACAAAATTCTCAACTACTTAATTGGAAAGAGAAATTGGAACCTAAACAAAATCCAAAAGCTTATCCCTGCCGACGCACCACTTTTCCTATTACAATCATATGTAATTATAATCAGTCATATCGATGAGGAATTTTGAGGCCACAATCCATTCCTTTTCCCTTTAATCCTTAATCTTTTCGTTTTAATTTTTCTTACTTTGCAAGAGCCAAAGTATAAAAAAGCGAATTATTTTACTTTTACATTCTCTGTTTACATCATTGTGTGAGGTGTAAAAATCGAGATCATCGATTATTTAAAGTGTTACTAAAATCATGGCAAAATTATGTGTCGTATCATATAATGTCAAAAAATGTCAACCATGAATATACACCCAGCAAAACTGCAAAAAAGCCTAAAAATGTGTAACACCAATTTGACCCTATGTTCGGCTATTGGGAAAATTTAATTTTCTCATAGTTTGAAATTCAGTACTTCATGTTACGAGAAAATGATCAAATTTCAAACACTTTGACTACTTTTTATTCATATGTTTCGAAAATTTCTGATAAGTATGACCTACTTATTCACTACTCATTTCAAATTTATAATTAAATAGTTTATAAGCCACTCCCAAACATGATTTGAGATATCTTTTTCAAATTTCAAATTTACTATTTGTTCATGTTACTTTTCTTGCAAGATTTCTACTAAAGTCCATGTAAAGGTGTGAACGGGAGTCTTTTTACATGACTGCATCCATAAGATTTCGAGGGGGAAAAAAAAAAAAAAAACCACTAGGGCCAAGTGAAATTCCTTTTCCAGTAATGTCAAGCTCGTCACCAGTGTATAGTGCAAATTTTCAAATGCTTGATTAATAGAATCAAGTCACCTAACTTAAATAAGTCTAATAAAATTAAATAAGCTCTAATAATATGTCCCGGCTAAGATTTACAACAAAAAATTATTTTGTTTTTTATTGAAAAAAGTGACTAAAAGAGAGATAATTGGAAGGTAAAACGGTTATATTATCTGATATTCAATGGTAGATAATCGATGGAATTACCAGTTAAACGCAGTGATCATAGCCCTAACAATTATTTATTATCTTTTGAGCTTTTGTAATAACTAGTGAAGAGAACGTGTGTTGCACGTTAGTTGATTATTGTTGACAAGATAGAAATGATTTTATTTTGGAACTGATGTTGGTCAATGGTTTTCTTCATATAATGAAACATGAAGGAGTTTTTTTCCTGAAGAATCAAACAACAATGAAGTTCTATTAAATACAACCTAGTACATTTAGCACTAATTTTAAACTGTAATACATCGCTCATTTTAGCGCACGAAAAATCGATCAACAAATTTCTACTAAGCATTTTCCAAAATCACAAGGAATTCCAGCCATTCAGATAGCAAATGATGTCAAAACAGTGAGGAAGCTAAAAAAAATAAAAAATACATTGGCTAAAGTAACAGATATACAATAAAAAATTGAACACGCTTAATGGATAAAGAGAGAACTCACTTGACCCAGGTTTTTCAACGTCACGAACAATATCGGTCATCACAGCTTTGTATCTAAGGAAAGCAGTAGATCTACAGGGTTTTGTTGGATTATTTTTGGGGAAGGCCTTACTGCATGAGTAGAAATAGAGAGTCAACATTAGAAACTTACAATCTGAGAAAATAACTAAACATATTTTAAAAATGACATTGCAATGTTAATGAAGGGTGTAGATCAATTAGAGTATCAAGTAAATCAGGTTGGGAAATGGATAAATTTAGAAAGAAAAATCGTTACATTTGAGCATCAATTATATTTTAGAAATTTCCATACAAGAAGCCTAGTAGCCAGATGGGTTAATAATCTTGATGGCAATGATATGAATGGTCTTCAAGAAAAAAGCGAATAAATTTAATGAATGCCATCAATGATCAACAACCAGAACATATACAGAAATGAAAGAAGAGAATCTAGTTCAGTGACATTAAAATGATGCCATAAGAATACAATAGAATTGAAAGGAAAATATATTTATTAATTTGGCCCGGATAGATGAAAGAATGGTTAATTTTTCCAAATTTCAGATTCATGTAAAAAAAAAAAACATTTAGCATATAATCCAGTTAAATAAATGACAAATAAAAAGAAATCATGAAATTACCAAGAATAACACAGTTGCACAGTATTTGAGAACTTCAAGATTCAAATCCAGGTATCTTCTCACGAGAAACATAAATAAGGCTAGGCAACTCGTTTCTTTCGATATCATGAACATCATTATGACCAAGGAAAACCTTTTGGGAAAAAAATAAAATCAATAGTAAAATATATTGCATTTTATGGAGGCACCAGTACCAGTATGACAATAAGCAGATACTTTTTAACAACAATGCTAACTATACCTGAATCATTCCAGGATGATCCCTGACATTATTGCCTGACCAAGGAGTTCCATCCTGCATGGTCCAACCCTCTTCAGGAACCTTTTGTGTCATTGTAACCAATCCATTTATTCGAATTTTAAACTCTTCGTATTCTCTCTATATTAAACCAGTAATAGAAGAAAAAACACACATTCAAGAAATTCACTGAACTTGGAACATGTAAAGACCGATTTCGAAATAAAGCAGAGGTTGTCATTATAAAAGTATGTTTCTCCATTAACAAGAGCATGTTTCAATTTTTCATAGGTTAAAAAGGTGCACGGGAAAGGTAAAAAGCTGTGACGGGCTGTGGAAATTTTTATTGGCTTTGATAGCCAACAAAATGTAAAAAGAAGTTAACTAAAATCAAAGGAACCAACACCAACAGCAAATGGGGGATGTTAGACCTAAAAGGGAAAAAGGTCATATAAGTTATATTTCTGCAAATCATTTATATCATGATGCAATCAGCAAAACATATAAAGGAGACATCTTGCTTGGTTCCAATTCAATATTTTGAATAAGCATATGAATCTTGTAAATCCACAATGCATCTTTTAGGACAATGTTTCCTAAGAAGAAATTATGATTCAGTTAAACTGCTGGAAAAAGCATAACATTGCTGGACAGACCAAACCTCAATTTGTTTTCGCTTTTAGTTTCTATTTTTCATTTATGTGCAAGTTAATGTGTGATAGAGTTTGAAATTTTGCTGCCTAACTTTTAAAATATTAAAAGAAGCAATAGGAAATTCTTCACAAAATTTTTGCTAGGAAGTTAACAGATAATCTGTAAATATGAATTCACATCTAAGAACAATCATCAATATATTGCATAAAACAACACAGATGCTCAAATCATGTTTCAATAATATTATTTTGGACAACATGTTCTATCATGTACAGTACAGATCGGACTCAGGTATTTTTTATGCTTATAATATTTTCTTCTATATAAGATCATTATCTGATGTATTAGAAAACAAATTGAACTCACAATATCCTTATCCAAATATCTTCAAAATTAAATTCAGATACCATCATCATTTGCTTACACAGGTTTATATAACACAATCATGGTTCTTCAAATTAGAAAATACGTCAGATGCATAGGTGTCAAAAATACCTCACAGTACTAATGAGTTACAATTTCAACCAAGTTTGCTCGCATAAAAAAAGTCATAAGTATCAGAGGTAAACTCCCAATCATAAATGTGTCTGATGCATTTATCTTGATGTTATCTTATCAACATGTTAATTCCTTATTAGAACTTGTAGAACACAGTCTGATCTCTAGTGGGAATTCCAAAAATGCATTAAAGAGTAAGATCACACATGTACTTATATTCATAAACTATAGGGAACGTATACTCACATAAAGATCATGCTCAGCATAGTCAAAGGCCAGATAAAGTGACATATTTGAATGATTGATATGCACATTTGCGAGCTCTACTACATTCTCATGTGAGATCTCCCGAAGCAACTGCATCATAAAACCCATAAAATATTTTACCGCCAATGAAAAAATCCTAGATAGAAGAAGATTCAAAAAAATGAAGAGGAAAATAATTGAGATATACAAATAATTCACAATGTAAATATTTGATTCCAAAAGTAAGAACGAAAACAAATATGATCAACATGCATAAAAAAAATCTGTTGATGATTTAGAAGCTTAGCAGTAAATAAATGTTAGGAGAAATCAATAAATTTCAGTTCCCAACAAACAGAGCCTCATGCCATTCAAAATTAATATGTTTTCAAGACCTATAGGAACGAACTGGTCCCAAAGACAGATAGGAGAATGGCCAGTTCAAGGAACATATCTTATCATTGATACCCTGGTCCAACATGAAATTAGCACGACGTTTATGTTAGTTATTGTTGCATTGTCATCAGGATCAAATGCAGTTGGCCAGTACTTGGTTAAAAAATACAAATGTTTAACTAAGACCAATAGTTCTAGACTTGATTCTTTTACAAAATCATGGGAAAGATGTAGAATCTGAATAAAGCTTAATAGTTATAGTTAAGAGAGGATGACTAAGATGTCATACAAGAAACTGTATAATGGAGACACCGGTATGGTTATTTCTTATGTTCCTAGCAATGACGAACATAAAGAGAAATACAATCTTGCAAGAAATATTTTCTGGAATGCCCTGTATCTTGATTCCTACTAAAAGTAATAGATTGTGTGGAAACTTCCTATAATTTATATTTATTCACTCTCAC
>CAIGRB010021942.1:0-30787 GCA_903798255.1 Fraxinus quadrangulata
TTATCAATGTATTAAATGCATGAATGGATAGTGATGTGAAGTCTCAATTAGAAAGATAAGGTCACGTGATTTTGATCCAAAGGATACCACGTCTATCAACGTAGTATAAATAGGTTCTTATTGTAACTGAAAGGAGGTTAGATATTTGGTTGAGAAAGAAAACAATTAGCTATTGAGAATATATATAAACTCTAAAGAACTCCATACAAACTCGAAGATATAATACATAAACACATGCATACTTTTCATCTATCTTTCGACATATTCCCGTATGGTGATTACCTAGATCATTTTGATTCATATTCGACAATTGTTGTTAGCACAATTGTCTCATGTTCTACTTGTCAGAGTTTGAACGTTTTTCGTCTCTTGCCAAAAAGTACCTCTTGCGCTCAATTCCAACCGACTATCGTCGTCGCTTCGGTAAAAGTGCGTCGGAATCGTGCTTGAAGTAGCAAGAGCGGGCCCGACATCTGTTGAGCCATTTTTTTGGGTCAACAATAATATCATGCATATATAGGGATATGGAAATGCATATAACTTAAAAAGCAGAAGATGGTGAATGTGGAATATTATGCTTCATCCACGACTTGCTTTCCATTATCTCTCTCATTATAGGAATTCATTCTATAGATATAAGGATAAATAGGAATAAAGAAAGGCACGACTAGCTTTTCTCAAGTCTCTCTCGTTATAGGAATCCACTGTTTATACAAGGACAAATAGGAATAGAGAAAGTCACGACTTTCTTTTCCCTTGTCTCTCTCGTTATGAGAATCCACTCTTCATATAAGGATAAATACAAATAACCGAAATCAAATCATTTGAGCATTTAGTGAGTGGCTAATAGTGCTGTCAAGAATCCACGTTAAGAATCAACTTTTTGCATTTATCATTTGGATTGATTAAAGAGAATCTAGAAAAGAATAATGCATGCTTTCTAAAAAAATAATGATATCTAGTATACCAATATAGGTAAATGGAAAAATATAATAAGTACAAGTAGGTGGATTCTATATATAATAAGTACAAGCAGATGGATTCTATATTCTTACATTTAATTAGATATAATAGAACCTAGTGAAACTTGTTGATGCTCCAACTAGATCGATTTTTGTCAACTCCTAGTAATAAAAATTGCATCAAGCCAGTTTTTGTCCACCCCTATCACAAGAAAATTGGTGAATCAAGCTTGGAATTAATTGGTACTACTAAAATGATCTTTAATAAAAGCAAGATTTGAGTTTTGACCCCATAGATTTACAGATTTATGTATTTTTCACATTCCATTTTTGTGTTTATTATTTGATAAAGGCATAATATATTCACACAATATTTTCTTACAAGTTTGACAGGTTTTAATTGCATGAAATTTTTATAACCTTCATTCATTGTTACATTTATGTTCCTAACTTTGTGAAATCTCATTTTTATCATCAACCTTCCACTAATTAGTAAATTCATTTTAATATTTTTTTGTCCAAAAATTTCGTTAAAGAGTTAAAAAAAACAACTAATTTGACTCTCGTATATTTTGAATAAGCAAAAAAGTACAAAAAATACAAAATTATGAGTAAAATTTGTCCCTAGTTTATAAGCACACAAATATAATTTTTTTTTTTTTACCGAAATCATCATTAACCCAAAATATTCTAATTAAAGAAAAAATAACGATAAGAATGTGATAAAAATGTTAACAACCAAAATCTGAAAGATCTTTAAGGCAAAGTTCGACCCGTTGCTAAGAATGGCGGCCCCAATATAATTGGAAAGTCTCGATCGTTTGGTATGTCCAGTACAATGAAGTCCATCGAAAATATTAAATTTCTTACTTTTATGAGCACATCCTCAAATTTACCACATGATTTTGAAATTGTTCTATCAGCTAGTTATAGCTTTATTGATGTTGATTTGACTTCACCTAATCCCAATTTTCTATAAACAGAATATGACATTAAATTTATACTTGCTCCCGTATCACACAATACACTCCGTTAATTCCACAATTTCAAACTTCGGAAGCTTTCTTTTCTTTGTCAACATCTCTTTCAAAAATTTTGTATAGGTTGTAATTTGTAATATCGTATCAATCAACGTAATATTGATCTGAAACTTCTTAAGAATATCAAGAAAATTTTCAAATTTTGTGTCTTGTTTGTTTTTCTTGAGCCTTTGAGGAAAAAGAATGGAAGGCACGTAAGCTTTAATTGGACTTGGTGTCTTGGCAATTGATGCTTCTGTACTTTCTTCATTCTCAGTTGAGGCGGATGCTGATTTTTCCTGCTTTATAGTTCCACCACCATCTTCCTGGTCATCTCTTCTTTCTAGTCGTTTCAAAATAATCTCAGGTAATTGTACCCCACTCCTTATAGTCATAGCATGTATATTTTTCTCCATTGACTTCTTTCGAAGTATTTGGGGAAATGGAAGTGGAGATACGTATGTTTTTACTTTTATACGAGCCATGAGTGGATCGTTTTCCACTACTCTTATTGCCATCACTTGCTCTTTAGGATTCGTCATTGTATTGCTTGGCAATGCTCCTTGTGGACATTCTACAAGTTGTTGAACTATCTGACCAATCTGTGTCTCCAACTTCTTGATAGATGCTTACTGATTTTGAAAATTAGTATCAATTTGTTGGAATACTTTGTCTGTTTTCTGTATATATTAATGAAACATCTTCCCCAAACTTGATTTGTTTTCCTGCTGGGCTTTATTTAAATCATTCCCTTACTGATTATCTAACCATCTGAAGTTCAGGTGTTGTCTCCATCCTGGGTTATATGTTTGTAAATATATGTTAAAATTGAGGGACCCATTTTAAATGAAGTTGACTTTTTCCTTGGGAAAGCCCATATACATACAATTTTCTGTCAAATGGTTAGCTCCACAGTTTGCGCATGATGGACCACTCATCGTTGCATGTGCTCCTCTCGTTTGTGATTTAACCAAAAGCTCTACCTGCTATGTCAACGCTACTATCTGGGCATTGGTAGATACTGCGTTATCTAATTCATACATTCCAGATGCTCTTGGTGGCACCACTCTTTCTGATGAAAATATTGAATGTGTAGTAGCAATTAACTCAAATAAATTCATGGTTTGTTATACCGATTTTCTTATGATCAATCCACCGGCAGAGGAATCCACCTGAGATTTGGACAGTGGCGAGAGTCCGGTGTAGAAGTACTGCACTTGATTTTCTATTGTGATTCCATGATCTGGACACTTTCACATCAGCTCTTTGAATCTGTCCTACGCCTCGTGATAGCTCACTCCATCTTTCTGTTGGAAAGTTTGAATTTCCAATATAATTTTAGCCACTTTTGCTAGTGGGAAGAATTTGTTGCAGAATTTTCTGATCAGTTCTTCCCATGTAGTAATACTTCCATGGGGTTCGGTGTCTAACCACTCCAATGTAGCATTTCTCAGTGTATATGAAAATAATCGCAACTTAATAGCATCTTCATTAACTTTCGAAGTGTGGAAGTTCTGACATTCTGAGAAATCTAGAGATATATGTGTTCGGATTTTCATAAGATAACTCGTAGAATTGGAGAGTCTTGCTCATTAAATTGATCCACTCCACCCTTATCTGAAAATTATTTACCCCGAAATTTGGATACACAATACTGGAATGCGCAAGCGCATCTATTGGCGTTAAGAACATTGAAACGGGCAAGTCTCCTTCGTTTATTTCCCCTCGCTCCTGCTGCTGATCCGGTAGCGCTGCTACTCTTGCGGTCACTTGTCCAATTGGTTGAATAGGAATATGAATATTTTGATCGTCAGCCATTTGATGTTGTTGTTCTTGTTTGTGTTCCTTGCATCTTCGTCTGAATGTACGTTATATTTTCGAGTCAAACGGTTCAAGATTGTCGTCTTGGATACGGAGCATACAACAAACACTTTTTTTTAAACGAAGTAAAATAAAATAAACTCAAATAAAAGTTAAAAATAAAATAAATTAAGACAAAAAGTAAATAGTCTCTGACAACGGCGCCAAAAACTTGTTGCGTTTTTTATATCGCAGGTGTACGATATCGTAACAAGTAATATAGTGGACTTTTGAGTCCGAATTATCGTTCCCACTAGGACTATACTTTAAACTTTAATTAGATTTTTCTAACTCTTATTCGACAAAAGCAAGTAGATAATTATGATAATTTTTTTAACTACTTTTGGCTAATTGAAAATATTAAAAAAAAAATTCAAACAATAGATAATTGAAGAAACAAATATATGATGGATATTAGGACATAACAATTTCATCTATTGATCACATTTATTCTTAATTCAAGATTCATAACATAATGTAGTGTTAGGTCTAATTCTTGTATTGTATTCAATTTACCCCTCTCAAGTTCTCATTGAGTCTATTTAACTAATTAAATTACATATCTCAATGCGAATCAATTTTAGTTAAACGAAAAACTGGTTCTAAGAATTCAAATTATGACTGCAATCTATACGTTATACTAATTTACTAGATTTTATTATATAGTCTAAATCTCAAACTCACCTTTCGATTCGTAAGAAACTCACATAATCTTCAAATTATTGATCAAATAATTTAATGCATTAAACGCATAATAAAATCAACACATAAATATATAAATCACGAAAATCTTGAATAATTAAAAAATAAAGGATCACAAGTCGACTAAATTTTTTCCCTAAAAATAATTTAATTACGCATAATATAAAAATAAAACATGCAAAAGAGGAACAACATCACCAAAATTTAACAGAATATGGAGTTGCTCGTGTCATTTCTTTTCACAACGCTGCCGGCAATGTACGTATGTGTGTAATATATATTTTCAGCTGCCCAAATTCTTCCAATTGTTGGCGTGTATATATATTTTCAGCCAGCTATTGTGTTCTTTCTCTCCAATTCAGCCGCCCTTCTTTATTCTATTTTTACTCTGTTCAGCCCACTATCTGTATGTATATAGAATATAATTTCAGCACTCTATTTCCTCTCTTCCAGCCGCCAATGTGTATGTATGTATCCTCTATTTCAGCAGCCAGCAGATGTGTTTTTTTTCTCTTGCTCCGCCGCAATTCCTCTCTCTGCATGCGGCTCTCTCCTCTCTTTTTTTGTGAAGGTGTTTGTGTCTATATATCATTCAACCGCCCAATGTTTTACTCCGAAAAGGAGTCCAATTCCTTTGATAAAACAACCCCAAAAAATTAATGTCCAACCCGGCTGGCGTCCACAAGTGAATTTGATTCCAATTCCAAGTCCAAAAGAAAAGAAAAGCCCATTTAAATAATAAATTCCACTTCTTTCGTGCTATCTTAACATGTAATTTGCACCAATGTCCAACATTATTTTAGAATGTGCATTCTAGCCCTTCAATTTCCAAAGTATGAAATATTATCTCCAAAATTGCCGATTTCATTCAATTTCATCATTCTTTTATTTCCAATTGCTTCGAACGAGTCCATAACTAAAAACAAAAGAAAAATAACCCAAGTTAAGTAGAAATTAATAATTCAACGACATAAAATCCTAATAATATGACATAAATAAGTGCACAAAATGCACTTATCACACTTAAAAAGAGATGGATTTATAAAATATTTTCCATGACCATGTGAATAAAACCTCCATTTGATAGAGAGGGGGAACTGTATTAATAACACTCATTTTATTAATTTTCAATCTTTATTTATTATAATATTTTGATCTTTTTCTTCGATTTTTTATCATCAACCTTTCATAATTAATAAATCTTATTTCTAATAATTGTTTTGTCGAAAGTAGATCATAAAACGACTTATTTCTACATCATTCGTATGAAAGTAATAAATGCCAAACTGGGAAAAAATATTTTTTTCTTAATTTCAAAGTATGCAATCATCATCAAAGCCGATATAGCTCATTAAGGGAATGATATTAAAAAGTTAATGATATAACTGGACTGTCAATGAATTGAATTTTGATTCGAATTTGATAAAATTAATGGGAGTGGAATTTAGAGTCTCAGTTCGATAGCATGATCAAGATCTATATCCAATAATCCGTTAACTAAATAGAGCAAATATGAATATATGTCAATCCGATTCGATAACAACCCGATCCAATTTGTTAAAATAATGTAATATATTTTACATATTTCCACACAATTTATTACACACAATTTTTTACCCACGAAAAACCATGAGAAAACATAAAGAAATACAGATGAAAAAGCACGCTGCAGATTAGATACTTGTCGATTTTATTTATAATAGTAGAGCATCATATTAGGACAAATACTTGTTCTATTTAATCGGACGAACTTCAATTCCTTTGACGAGAAGACCAGACTTCCATTGACCTGTCTTTGTCTCAAAAAGTCGCATTTCTACCTCACCTTCATCTCCCCATTCATTGTAGAACTCTCCAAGTTTAATCTCCTTCCATCCATCTTTACGAAGGCGTGGAACCTGTTCATACGCTTTAACTTCATTTTTATCGACTAGGAATACAGTGACACCCTCATCATCAAAACCATCGACTTTGTCCTCAACAAACCTAACTGATGCTTTGACTTGCTCGAGCTTCCTCGACCCTTCTTTGAGGTTGAACACAAGAAACGCACCATAACTTGTATATTTAAGCAAGCTTTTTACATCTGTCGTCCCCATAATATCAAGCCAACATACATTTAAGAGCTCGGCCACCTCAGTACTACATATATATGGTAACCAAGATATAAATTGCTCATCATCGTATGTGAAATATACAAATTGTTTATCAATATATGAATAAGCTATTGTACATAACCTCGTCTATATTGTTGGAGACGGGATAAACTTATTTACTTCATTAGATAAAAGAGGAAAAATAATAATCAACATATTGAGAGAGAGAACCTGCGGCAGTCTGGATAATGAGTCCATACCCAGTATCGTCGGTCCTCTATCCAGCAAATACATAGCTCCCGCGCGGGTATCCACTTCCTCTGCGTAAAACCATCGTTAGATGTAAGAACACGTGTTGGATTTTTTGATACCCAATAAATTCGAGCGATGACGATAAATCAATGTTTGATATTTTATTGACACCAAAGTGAGGGCTCGACTTGGAAACAATTAATACACCTTTGGATGGCCTAAGTTTTAGTTGGGTTGGTAGTTTGGTTAATGAATGGATTTGGTTATTGTAAGCCCATTAACTTGGCCTATCATGAGTGACCCTTGGCCCAAAACTAAACATAATGCCTATATATATATAACCATGTGTTTTCTTCCAAGAGGTGGGGTGTGTGCAAGAAAGGGTTGAGAGAGGCAGCCGTTTGAGTGAGGAATGGGCAGCCGTGGAGGTGAGTTTCTTGGTGAGATTCAGCCATTGTTCTTCTCTTCTCCTTCCTCCCTATGTAGGTTGCATATAGGGATGTCAATGGGCCGAGCCGAGCACGAGCTCGGCTCTTGACGATCACGAGCCGAGCTCGGGCTTGTTTGAAACGAGCCGAGCTTCGGCTCGGCTCGTTACTCTTGGTTCACAAGCCGTGAGCTCGTCCAAAAAAAAAAATTTTTTTTTTTTTAACTATACAGACCTTTAAAAAAATTTGACGAGCCGCTCGTCAAAAGCGAGCCGAGCCGGCTCGGCTCGCTAGGGCTCAGGCTCGTCTATTTGACGAGCCCGAGCGGCTCGTGGCTCGTTTTTAACGAGCCGAGCGGCCGAGCCGACGAGACGCTCGACTCGTTTGCCACCTCTAGTTGCATATCTCCATCACCAAGTGTCTCCTTTGTGGGGATAAAACCGAGGCAACCAAAGGTGTTAAGGATTTTCGGGTCGAGCCGATTGATTAGTGATCGTTTGGTTGATTTTCCGTGCCCCGAATCAAGATTTCTCGAAGATTTTCTCTACAACACATACACACAGATATAATATATTATATATATATGTATGTATGTATGTGTCTGTTAATTAAACAGAAACAATGCTTTTAGTTTTAACTCTAATACACACGAATCAGATACAAAAGTAAAAAAAAAAATCAATACAAGGTTGAATATATGATACCATTGTGCTTTGAATCAACGCCTCTGCTTCTCCCTTCTGTCTATCAATCTATGAATCCCTCTTTATCATAATTTCATGAATATATAGGGATATGGAAATGCATATACTATAAAAATCGGTAAATGTGATGCTTCATCCACTATCTATGTAAGGATAAATAGGAATAAAGAAAGGCATTGAAGTCAAATAATTCGAGCATAGGTGGGTGGCTATCAGTGTTGTCGCATATCCTCATTAAGAATCCACTTTCTGCATCTATCATTAAGAATATTCTTGCATTTAGAAGGCGGCACAACTGGTACTAAATAGTATTACCAATTCCCAAAAAAATAAAAAATAAAATACCTTTAAAAAAATTCTAAAAGGAAGTCAAGAGAAAATTGCATATTGGTGAATTTTATGTTTAATTTATAAATTTTAAATATTTTAATGATCATAGAGCATGTTAGTAATTTTTGAAAATAAATCGTGAATTTTCTACTTTATGCCTACGTGTGTTAATCAAGTTGATAGCTAGTTCGACTTGCATCGAAATGTTTACAACTCTATGCGATTGGATCGGGTTTAATTTTAGTTGAATTGTATTAGGAGTGAATCGAGTTGTAATCAAAGACAAAATATGTTTAGTAAAATCCAAGTTATTGTAAAAATAGTTTGTGGTTAATAGAGTCAAAAAAGAAGTCAAATAAATCCAAGAATATCAAGATTCGAACTTGAAGAAGTTGATATCGAGGACGTTTTTTCGCTAGCCTGCCGCCCAGCCGGGTGCTTGAGCGACAAAAGCAAAACCCATGTCGCCCCGCCTAGCCCTAGATTGGCGCTTGAGCGGTAGGCGCGCCGCTTGCCTAACATTCAAGAGGTGATCGACTTCCAACAATCCCTTTTTGCTTTAAACACTTGATTTTGAATCCATTTTCATCCTAAACACTTTCACCTATATATATCCTACCCTATGAACGTCCCAAAATTTGTTGAATCATATTTTTTAATACGGATCATTTCTTTGAAAATCCAAAACACTTTCATTGATTCCAAGATTCAACCAACATATTATTTGAACCATAAATTCATTCAAACTTAGATTTGTTGATCGAGCTATAAACCTTCACATTAAAACACACAAGATCATTGATCAAATACCTAAACCTACTTGCGCCAATTAGCCTTTAGAGTTGCTAGAGTTTTGGGAAGAGGCGCTGATATGTGTAAAAAATACACTTATTTAAGCCATTAAATTAGAATATTTGTTAGTGATTTGAATGAGTTATAACTTAATTTTGTATTAATTATGTTTGTTAGGTTGAATTCAATGCAAATTCATGGATTTGGAAGAAAGTAACAAAAACGTGCGAAAACGAAGGAAATTCAAATTTTGGGGACCAAAGTGTAAACACCGCATAGATAATTCAGACCACAAAACGATAATTGAAGATCATATAGGTTCAATTAGATTCAATTGGAGATCAAATGAGTGAAATAAAATGGAAGTATTTTCACAAATCAATTTCCAACCGAAACAATTATGCCACGGATTTTCAATCTCAACTTGAAACCCATTTTAAAGATAGCAAACGTTCGAATTGGAAAAATTGTATTTATAAAATAATTGTAACCCTTTGAATTATCGAAGCTGCTCAAAGACAAATCTGCGCCTGTGTGCGGGCAAATCGTGGTGCGTGCGACACCCTATTTTCCCCAATCCGAGAACCATTTGGTTCTACGGCGCACACACAACACTTATACCGATGCGCGTGCACGAGTATTTTTCGCAAAAGAATCTTTAGTTTCTTTTCGCGATTCAAACTCTTTTAAAAATCAAATTGGACACGATTTTGACATATTTTCTAGCTCTTATAAATAGAAAACGAGGGCTACACATTGAAAAAAACTTCTCTTGCCTCTTCATACATTATAATTTCATTAAATTCATCAAGAACAAGAGGTCAATCGCTATATTTTGAGAGAGGAGATCAGCCGCAGCAAGGAATTGAAGGTCAATTACATCAAGATTTTGAAAAATTCAATATTGGGCTTGAAGATCAACATCTTTTGATTTATTTCATAATCCGGGTGATATTTTTCTATTATTCTTCTTGTAATTTGTATATTAACATGCTAAGTTAGATCAGCTTTTGTATCGAATGAAGATGAACCTTATTTGTTTATTTGTTTTAATTCAAGACTAGTATGTCAGTTTATTTCTTGTGTTTCTTGATTAATTTTACATACTCATTACATTATTTAATTGATTGACAACCAATTAGATAATTAGTTGCTTGTTGTAGACTCACAATAATTTACAATGCAACAAAATTAATATATGTGCAATAGATGTTAGGAATAACATTTATCATATGTTCAATCAGATAGATAATATAAACTTTAATGCGTTCTAATCATTCAAATTCAGATTAGGAATAGATTCGGATCGTGATTAGAATATATTTAATTTGTCTTAAAAAGAGAATTAATTACAATATAATTATCGATTATCAAGAATGCATGAACGGAACTAGATTACAAATCAAGAATTGAAATAGATAACAATAGACGGATTCGAGATCCAATACAATCATCCACAAATAGATAAAAAATCATATTTTACGGCTTTCTTAGATTAATTTAGCATCAAACAAAATAAAACTCTCTTTTGTTTATACAATTCGAATCACATAAAAAGTTAGTAAACTTAAATTAAATTTTTTCCCCTGTAAGACGATAACTCTTAACTCATCAATTCTATTACTTATCATCGATCTCGTATGCTTGCGGGTTTTGCACAAACATGCGCTTGGAGTTTCGACACCGAAGAACGAGGTTCATTCTTGGAGGCCCACAGAAGATAAACGATATTAGAGTTCGGGAGTTGGTATGAGGAATATTCAGTTCAGCAGGGTCAAGGTGATTACAGGAAGAAGGTCAAAGGAGACTAAAGGTTAGTCCGGTCTAGATCATGCTGTAAATCTTTTCGTTATTGTGGATTATTGAAGGGCTAAGTCTCCAGATTTTTTGTCCTTTGTGATGGGTTTTCTCCATGATCATACTGGTTTTATTTACTTTACGCAATTTACAAATTGTGGTATTAAAACATAAGATGAATTGAATTGTTTGATCTAACCATCGAGAAATAATTAAAAAGTGATTTGTTACTTTTAATTGCTTATTTCCGCGGCATTGGGGTCTAAAACATAAAATGATAGTATTTGAAACTTTTCAACATGTATGAGATTAGTTAAGAAAGAAAAGATGTTTTTAAAGTTTTCAATTTTGTGCATTTATTCTACACTTCAATTCTTTCAAATCAAGCATATATCTTATTCAAATTGTATGATTACGAGAAGTATTGATTTTATATAGCTTGAGTTATTAATGCATTGTACTAGAACTAGTATAGTATAGCTAAAATGAAATGAAAAACTAGGAAGTCTAGGTTTTAGTCACATTTGAACGTGTGAGCGTTTGCAATGCAAGCCTATGAGCAATTTGAGGTGGACCTGGACGTTACCTTTGTGTAACACATTTGCTAGTTCCAATTTGTGTGGTTGGAACCGACGAGATATGAGCTTATATTTAGTCATGACCAGGCCATCGAACACGTGTTGAGTACTCTGTCAGTTGTGGAGAAGCATATGGGTAGAATGCTTAAATCTCTCATAATACAAAGGTTAATGATTCAAATCATGAGAAATGTAATAGAAATTTGTGAAGGGTAAGATGAACACGGATTTTTCTGAAGCGAATAATGCTTATAAGTTAACGGATTGTGCACAGATTGGATCGTCACAATGTGGTTATAATGAAAATGAGCAGTGGATCTCAAGATAAAAAGTCGTAAACAAAGCGATTTTGATATAAGACAAGTCGTTTTAAAACTGTTCAGTTTCGATTTTGAAATTTTATTGATATGAAACCAAATCAAAGGATTTAAGAACAAAAATCTAAATCTAAATTTTCACCAGAAATTAGACTTATAAGTTACCAAATGAACCTCCAAAATAAATTATAACTATTTTTTATAAACTAGAGAGAAAATACGGAGAAGTCAATAGAATTGTGTGTATTTTATTGAGAACCAATTCTCCATATATAAGGAAGGATTATAGGACTGCATGGGTACAATTCTCATTTACTAATAAACTTACTATTTATATCTTAAAAGATACATTATAAAATATATGCATAGTTAACACCTAAGAAAATTCATTGGAATAAAACTTCATTGAAAGAAAAATATTATAGATGCTCTCCCTAATTTCAATTCTTATATCAATTCAACATTGTCTTGTATTTCAATTTCTTCAATATTGCAATTTCTAGTGAAGTATATCTCTTGTTGTCTTGTATAGTTTTCAAATAACACCCATACGAAATATTTTATCAACCTTTGATGACTGTAATAACATGATGATTCAAAAAATAACTCTTGTTGATCTATTCGGGAATCTCATACATATCAGAGTATTATTTTAATGTTAAATATCTTTTAGGTTGTGAACATTCATTACATAAAAGAATATGCCTCGTTAAAATTTTATTAGGACAAATCATGTGGGAAAAATTATAATAAAGGAAAAAGAGTTGATCTATTCTTTTGAATATGCTATAAAAGTTGTTTCATTAAAAACCCTGTCAGAAAATCCAATTTGACAAAATCTTAGTCAAGAGAAAAAAAGTACAACATGTATTTATTCCCATTCATAATATTATTTGAATTATATGCTTTAAGCATATTAAATCTTTCAAGGTAATATGAGTTGATTATAATCAAATTTATTATATGCATATCAAATTTCATACATTATCATGCTAACAAGTTAGAGATTTATGATTACATTCACCATGTGATAATTTATCTATTTACACAAGTTTTCGTAAAAATTCATTATGTAAAGAGTCGTACATTTCATATTACGACTTTACTTTTTTCATTTTCATTTCGCATGTGTATACATCTTTACTGTAGATCCAGAAACTTTAAATTTCTCTAATAAGTTTAATTTTACTATGATCACTTCCAATATCTTTAGATTTCTTTAGTAAATTCAATTTTAGTATGATCGCGTTATTTTATTTGGCCAATTATTACTTCGATCGATATGTTTTAATGAATTTATTTCGATTCCTTGCTATTCATAATATGATGCAGTACATCACGTACAAATGTATCATCGACAATCTTTCTTTTCTTTTTTTTTAATATTTTTTGCACCTGAACCTCTTTTGGAATTTTATAATTTGTTATGCATAAATATATTGTCTTCTATTTTCGATAGCGATGATGGTGAGGTTTAAATGAATAAAAGTTATATTGCTTATTCTACTGAATTGAATTTAACTGTTGATTCTCGTTTGCATGAGTGAATACTTGATTGTGGTGTATCTTTTTATATGACATCACAAAAGGATTGGTTTGAAAATTTGTGTAAATCAAATGATGGGCATGTTGTGCTGTGTGACAATTCTGTTTATACTGTTGTTAGAATTTGTGATATTACCTTAAAGTTTGACACTAATTTTGTGTATACTTTACAAGATGTTAGATACATCCCTGGATTGTCTATAAATTTAATTTCGATAGGAAGACTTGAGAAAGTTGACTTCATTGGTAAAATTGAAAATAGAATTTTAAAATTGGTTAAGAGTGCACTTGTCTCTATTAAGGGAATTAGGAAAAATGATATTTATATTACTACTGGAGAAGTGGGCATGCTTGAAGATGTGCATTCGGACTTATGGGGTCTAGCTAGCAGTATTACCTCGAGTGAAAATATGTACTTCTTGTCTATCATTGATGATTACACTAAAAAAGTGTGTTTATTTTTTAAATGATAAGTCTGATACTTTTCACAATTTTAATAATTGGAAAAGAGAAATTGAGAACCAAACCGGTAAGAAGATCAAATTTTTAAGAACTGATAACAGTCTAGAGTTTTGTAACACTGAATTTGACAATTTGTGTAAAAAAAAAGGATAACAAGACATAAAATTGTTCTTTACACTCCCCAACAAAATGGGGTAGCGGAAATGATGAATAGAACTATACTTGATAAAGTGCGTCGCATGATGTTAAGTTCTGGAGTCCCAAAGTCTTTTTGGGGCGAAGTTGTTATGACTGCTTGTTATTTGATGAATTTGACTCCATCTGCTGCTTTGAATGGTGATACTCTGCATGAAAAATGGTTTCGTAAACTAAGTGATTACTCCATGCTTAGAACTTTTGGCTGCATTGCTTTTTCTCATCAGAGTGAGGGAAAGCTAGAACCTAGAGCTAGGAAATGTGTTTTTCTAGGTTACCCCGAAGGTGTCAAGGGGTACAGGTTGTGGGATAGAAGCCAGAAGGGAGTTAAAACCATTGTGAGTAGAGATGTTACATTCAACGAGACCGAAATGCCATGNGAAATGCCATGCCTTAAAACTGAATGTAAACCTATAAGTGAAGAAGAACAAGGTGAAGAGATAAATTAGTTGAGGTGGAGTTAGGAAAATTTAGCACATTCGTTCCTGTTACACAGAGTGAGGTGGAGACTCAAGTTCAGCAACCTGATATGGAGAATATAGAGGAAGTAGTGATAGAAGAACATCCTAAAGAAGAGAATCCTTTAGCACATTATAATTTAGCTAGAGATAGAGAAAGAAGACAATCTAAAGCACCTATAAGATTTGGAAGTTATAAGGAGTTAGCTGATAGAGAGCCAAAAACCTTTGAGAAGACGATAAAAAGTGAACAATCTCTAGAGTGATTTAAGGGAATGAAAGATGAGATGAGTTCTTTAGAAAAAAAATCAAACTTGGGAGCTAGTACCTAGACCTAAGAATAAATCTATCGTTTTGTAAGTAGGTATGTAAGGTTAAGGAGGGTACTAGCGTATTTGAATCATTAAGATTTAATGCTAGGTTAATGGCCAATGGTTATACACAGAAGGTGTGGGTTGATTATAATGAGATTTTTTCACATGTTGTTAAGTACACCATTATTAGAGTCATACTTGCATTAGTTGCACATTTTGACCGAGAACTTGAACAATTTGATGTAAAAACTATTTTTTTTATATGGTGAACTTGATGAGCAATTTTTTTATAAATCAACCAAAATGTTTTAAAGACAAACTAAAACATGATCATGTGTACTTATTGAAAAGATTTTTATATGGTTTAAAACAATCACCTAGATAGTAGTATAAAAGATTTGATTCTTTTGTACTATCCATAGGTTTCAATGGAGTAAGTTTGATTATTGCCTATATTTTCAACATGATAATGCTAATAATGTTATGTGTTCTTATATCTTTATGTGCATGATATGCTCTTAGTTGGTTCATCATCTAATTGGATAAGTAATATAAAAACAAATTTGAATAGTGAATTTGATATGAAAGATCTAGGAAAAGCTAAAAGGATCCTAGGTATAGAAATTGAAAGATATATGTCAAATTTTGTTTTATTTTTGCATCAGTCATCTTATGTTTCAAAGGTGTTGAAAAAATTTGGCATGCATAATTGCAAACTTGTTACATTATCTTTAGCTAATAATTTTGCATTATCTAAAAATCAGGCCCCCTGTAATGAAAAAGAAATAGAATACATGAGTAGAATTTCATACTCTAATGTGATTGGATCTGTTATGTATTTGATGGTTTGCACTAGACCAGATTTAGTTTTTGTTGTTAGTACTCTTAGTAGATACATGTCTAATCCTGGTCATACGTAATGGGAAGGGATTTTAAGGTACTTTAAGGGGACTAGTGATGTAGGTCTAAAGTTTGGTGTTAATATGGAATGTTCGAAATTGAAGGGCTTTGTAGATGCTGACTATGCTGGGGATATAGATAATAGAAAATCTACCTCTTCTTATGTATTTATTTTGTCTAACTCTTGTGTTAGTTGAAAAATTACAATTACAACACATAGTTGCACTATCTACGATAGAATCTGAATACATTGCTACCACTGAAACTATTAAATAAGATTTATAGCTTAGAGATCTACTTCATGAACTTTGTGTTTTAAATGATTATGTGGTAATATATTCTGATGGTCCTATTTTTCACGAACGCACCAAACAAATTGATGTTATACTATATTTCATTAGAGATATTATGTTACAAAAAAGTTGTAAGACTTGAAAAAAATACATACATAATATAATCTCTCAGACATGAGCACTAAGGTGCTATCAGTGGTAAAGTTTAAGTCTTAAGTCTCTCATAAAACAAAGGTCAATGATTCAAATCTTGAAAAACATAATAGAAATTCGTGAAAGATAAGACGAACATAGATTTTTCTAAAGCGGACGATGCTTATGAGTTAATGGATTGTGCACAAATAGTCACATGTAGGGGTGGACACGTAGTGTTTCAATCCAAGTTTCTTGAAAACCAGACCGACCAGATTCTGAATTGGGATTTTACATATAAAATTGTTCAGTTCCACATTAAGGCTAGAACCAAACTGGCTGAGAATCGACCGGTTCTGGTTTTGCAACAAAGCAATTAGACGGGCTTATATTATGTTTCAATTTTAAGTTTCTTTTAATTAAGCCTAAATCAAAAATTTTACTTTCAATCTCCACTAATTTGAAATATTAGTTCTCAGCTAGAAAGAACAAAAGATATGTTTCCAGTTTTTGTAACTGGTTTCGAGTTATGGCTTGTAAGTTATAATTTCTTCTTCTTGTAAGTTATAATATAGAGTTTCAATTGCTTCCTAATTTTTCGTCAAAGTTCTCCACTTTTAATTTCATAGATTTGAGTTCTAATCATTTTAATTGTTCGTAGCCAATTTTCTTGTAGATCATTTATAAAGTACTAGAAAAACCCCTTTTGCTCACTATTTATTGTATATTTTAAGCTAGTATTTGACTTGTAGTTGTTAATTTGTTGAGAACTACAATTTTTTATTCGTTTAAAAGCAATATTTATTTACGATCCTACCATAATTCTAAGTTACACATAAGCTGCCAGTAATTTTCAGCAATGTTACCTTGATCTCCACAATAAAAAACTACATTTGTCTTAACATTTTCATAGACAAAACAAAAAACATAACACAGATTTTCCCATAGTTCTATCCATCTCCTACCCCAATCTATAAACACTACTGTCCTCTCTACCAGACTATCTTTTACAAGTTTTGATTGCTCCGAATCAAAAGCAGCCTTCCTCCACTGCCCCTCGGTCACTCTTTTCGGGGGCAAAACTTCATCATCCCGAGATATTGAAATCCTTCTTGCTGAAGTTAGGCATTGTGGCTGTTGGCATCAAGTGGTTGAGATGGAACCATGGCAGCGAACGAGGTCATGGGAATTGGTCGTTGGTGGTGAGCTGCAGCTGGATTGCATTGGCGAGTTGCTGAAGACGTGGACGAGACAGCCACACGCTCACACTGAGGACACATGGTAAGGGTAGTAGGAGGGGACATATTCATGTAAAACTGTGGGGAAAGCTTCAGTGCTCTCAGCTCGTTTACCTCCTTCGTCAATCGCCTGTTTTCCTGTGTCAGATTTTCGCAGCAATGCCTTAGATACTCGCAATCTACCTCTGTTTGCTTCAACTTTGTCCTGCATCATTTTCAAATTGAATGTCTTCCAATAATCACTCAAGAACATTACATAGAAAATGCGTATATATTTCCACGTCTCGACAAACCATACAATGTTCAGTTGATGTTAGTCAGATTGAATGCAATTAATGATTCAGGCAAACATAGTTGTACCGGATAAGCCTCGGGTGTGCATATGTTTCTATGTTTGAGACCAACCATGCAATTTAGTAATTTTTTGAAAATTATCCTGAACAACAGCTCAGATCGCTTTGCTTACTAATGAATGCATAGACTATTTCTTCGACATCTAATGCAGGGCAAGTCATAGTACTGAGACCTGGTGACCAGTAAAACGACTATGTTGGAAAAATGTTTCCAAATAGAGGGGATGGAGAAGAAACAAAGAACAAATACAAGAACATCAAAATTAAAGGTGAAGGCTTAAACACGAAAGCCGTTGTCTTAAACAATATTTGCCCACTCCAAATTGAATTTGATGCTTAAAGGGATATTGGCAAATAGTTTGTACAATTAATCAAGTCTTACAATAAAAAACATTAAGCACTTAGTGTTTTCTACCAAACCTTCAAGAACACGTTGAAGGAAATTCGAATATGAAAGAAAGAATATAAATTCTATCTTTTAGAATGAAGATTTGATCTCAAGTTGTTTGAAGATTATATATTAATGTGATCATTTATCATATACTTATAGATTTCAATCAACACCCACAAAATAGTGCCAAAAAAATCATGAAAAGTTGCAAACTTTTCACTAAAGGCCACTAAGAATTCAACCTTAACGGCTATTTTATAGTTCTATACGACCGCAACAAACATATGCAGTCGCATAGATTAATCACTTGCAGGGCATATACGCCCTACATATCTTCATGCGACCACAGGCAACAAAGGCCTTTGCGGTCTCGTACTCCAAATCTTTTCATTCTAAAATTTATTTTATTGATTTTGAGCAATAATTTCAACAGACTAGGCATTCCAAAAGTGATCGTCACTCGTGCATGAATTACACAATTAACTGCTATGACATTGTTTGTTTTGTCGTTGATCTGCCACGTCATCTATTTTTGAATTTTTTTTGAAAACCAATAAAGCGTCACCAACCACGTTTTAATGGTGAACTACCGTTCAATAAAGTAATAAAAGCTGGCATTTTGGCACCTATTTATCAGAACTCGACAAAATGTAGATAAGGAGGAGCTATTCGATGTACCTATATACTATTTATCATTTAAGATAGGTGACCACGGTATTTGAAATCCTCAGTTAATAATAGTATTTTAGGATTTCAAATGCAAAACCACTTGACACAAAGTACATAATGCAAAACATTTCGATCTTAATCAACCCTTAACATAATACCCTTGATAAAGCCCGAAAAATGACTAACCTTGCCCTTCTGTTCTGAAACCACACCTCCACTTGTCTTGGTCTCAAATTTAGCTGATTCGCCAAAGTCAATTTTTGCTTCTGCAAACACACGAGCACACATTAGCATGAAAAGCACTAGCTATTAATAAAACACCCTTGACCCACCAAAATTTTTTCGAAAATGCCACTCACTGGTGTGAGAGTGTTCTGTTCCTTGAAAGTCTCTTCAAGCACCGCTCCTTGTTCTTTAGTCAGCCGAAGCTTCTTCCTCCCGGTGGCGTCGCCACCGTCCTCATCCACCTCCATAGAACTCGAGGCCCTCTCCGCCTCATTCTCTTCTCTTTCACTCCTCTTCCCACTCAAACTTGAGACTGTACTATTTGGAGATGAAACCATCACTTCTTCCTCAAGGTCTGCTACAGTTATCGGTTTATTCATGTCCATCCCCAGCCGATCTAAAATATCAGATTTATTTTTTATACAAAGTTAGATTTAATTTACATGCACAAGATATGATTTTGTAAACTAACTTATAATCTGAAGGAAATCTAGCATAAGCAGATTTACTAAAAAAGAATATATGAAAATGTAAAACCATTCCAAAGAAGATTTACCAGCAGATAATTGATACGGATCAGTGCTTGAAGACTTCTGATTCTGCGGCTGCATGAAATCCAAAGGAGATTGAATCAGACTCAACGGAAACGGCGGCGGCAGCGGATTATCATTCTCTTGGCATCTCAAACTCAAACTTAAACTCAACCCTAAATCATCACATTTCTCAGCCATCTTCAACCCTCGTCTCTATTTCGAGAGCTATACATATATGTCAGGTCCAGATGAAGAAAAGAAACAGAGAAATGGGATGTTTACAGAGCAATACAATATATAGATACAGGGATGTATAGATACAAGACAGATATTCAATTATGAGTTGTGTCAGAGATAGAGCTATTAATTGGGTGGATCATTTGATGGCTTTCATTTTGCATTTGCACGCCCATTTTCGCTAAACCAACAGGGGACAGTCAGTGCAATATTGGCTTTTGCAACTGAGACGTTAAGGACCTGTTTGTTTCCTCAAAACTTTAATTAAAAATTTCATTTTTTTTCATTTTTAATAATTAAATAGGAAAACAAGGCAGTATGTTTTAACTTCGAATTATGATTAGTGTACATAGGGGGCACCATAATGGCGTCCTCCATTATGGACACCATTATGGTGTCCCCTATGCACACCAAGTACAATCCTTTAATTTCTCCTCACAACTATCCCAAATGTTGCCCTCGAAGGGCAGGGGACAGGAAGGGCCACCCCAACCCTGGCCCGCCATTGTCTTAATTTTTTTTCGTTGCTACTATAAAATAATCATACCAAACAAGCTAAATTTTTTTTACATGATTTATAGCTTGTGTTTGACAGTTGACACCCATTTTGGGGAAAGAATAAATTTTAGAATGGTGATTGATGGAAGGATGTATTGTTAAAAAGTAAGAATTTTTTTTTATTTATGTGTAATATTATTTTATTAATATTTTTAACAAAACCAGACGAGCTTAAAATTTCGAAAAGTAAAAAATCACCGTTCCACAAAAACCAGTGGGTTCATGCGAAAGTTTATTTCATCAACAATGTTTAGAGTAATGAATCAACAATGTTTAGAGTAATGATATTCACAATGAAAATTACTAGTCGTCGTCCTTAAATGATATACATGTGGAGGTTTGTGATTTGATGTACGAGTCAATAAAAAATTATAACTTTAATGTATCAAATTACAAATTGCCACACGTATGTCACATAGGCGACTACCGATGATTTTTACTATGAATAGCATTACTCCAATTTTTAATACCATTTACCTTAATCAAATCAACGTCTTAAAACACATTAATTAAATGTTGCATTTTATGTCCTATAAAGTTGATCCAAACACGGTAGAGTATGATTTAAGTCAAATCTTGCTTTCTCCATTCAACCGTAACTCCTCATTGAAAAGGGACTTTAATTCACCGTTGACCATTGACTGGGGATATGATTTTCTCGTGAAAGTGTATGGCAGCTAGCGTGTGACGCACGTTCGATTGGCTAAATTCCAGGGTTTCATTTTATTTTTGCTATTTAGTGCTAATTAATTAATCAGACCATTAATTCGAGTAGTTCAAATTAATTAGGCGTAACTGATAATGTTGAAAAATATGACATATTATGGAGAAAAATGTGACGTGTTTTGGGACCTTTTAGCAATTTCCACCCTTTGTTTCTTCAGGTCAAATTATTCTAAAAACTCTTCTAATCTGACGAAGTTCCATAATTTTATATATATTTCGAAAGAAATTTCTTAATTTATTGAATAACTTTTTGACTTTTCTAAAGACATGTCAAACGTACCCTTTGTTTTTTTTTTTTTTTACTTTAAAGAGCAACTATGTGGTAATCAATTCAAATTATGTTAATCAATTAATTAACCATACATATAATTGGATGTTGCATGAGCTAGACTTTGATCTCCATTTCATGTTTAAATAAATATAATCCTTTCTCTTTTTTTAAAAAAACATAAAAGAAAGGAATACTACAAATTGATTCTTTTGTTACGAGGGTAAAGGTAACGTATTCCCTTTCATTATTTTCCACACAATTTAGGAAATCGAGAATGTATCACTGTCAATTGTTGATCTTATCATTCAGATATATGTTGTGTGTACAGAACACACACATAGGTGGGGGCCCTTTTTTTTTGCTATATTTTACTCACATGGGGCCAACCTCCATGGGGGCAGTGTTCTAACAATTTTCTAGCAAATCCATTTATGTACAAATGGAAAATTTGTATCATTTATTGAAAATGTTCCTCACTAAAAGGTTATTTTTATGTACACGTTTGTAAAAAAATTTAAGAACGTTAAAATGTATGTAGAGACAATGAAAAGTTGGCTATAACTAGGAAAGTTAATAAATCGAATCAAGTTGAGTCATTCTAACTCGTCCACCATTGGGCTGAGCCCACCAAGCAAGTCAACTCATGCTCACATATGGGGTGAGCCGCATGCTAAATAGCTCATTTTTCTAAATTCCATCGGCCATTTCCACCCTTCTCATCGGCTATTTTTGTACAAATGGAAAATTTGTATCATTTATTGAAAATGTTTCTCGCTAAAAGGTTATTTTTATGTACACGTTTGTAAAAAAAATTAAGAACTTTAAAATGTATGTAGAGATAATGAAAAGTTGACTATAACTAGGAAAGTTAATAAATCGAATCAAGTTGAGTGTCCACCATTAGGCTGAGCCCACCAGGCAAGTCAACTCATGCTCACATACTCACATATGGGGTGAGCCGCATGCTAACTAGCTCATTTTTTTAAATTCTAGCATAACTATGCTCGTCTATGGTGGGATGGCTCGTCAAGTTTATTTATTTTTTCCTAAGAAATTACATTTTCATTCATGGATTACGAGTTGTCTCATGAGTCAATTCGTGCAAGTTGACAAGTGACTCGAATGAGGTTTTCGTTGCAACTCACATGTCACAACTAGTCTCGAATGCGAGCTGAGCTATTAGAAATAAAAACTTGACGGATATGACACGGGTAGGCCATTTCCATCTATCCCATCGACTATTTTTGTCACATTACCCAGTCCCCATACCCAATTAAAGTAGGACTGGGATAAGGCATGATAGGTCCTTTATCCCATCTATTTTTTATTTATTTTATTTTTTACTTTTATTTTTTATATATCTTTAATTAGTAAATATTATTAATTTCTTTTTTTTCAATTTGTTAAGAACAATTCACGTTTTCTTTAAAAATAATGATAAATTTTTTATTTTTGGTTGATAAAGAATTTAAAATTAAAATTAACTTTAAACGGGTGTGAACTATGATTATCATGCCCTCTCCATACTTACTTCGGAGCAATGACTCTCGCCCCGTTTCCTCGATTAGGCAGTTACCCCATTCGAGGCGGGCCAACAAGTATTGGGTTGAACGAATTTTTTTGCCATCCGTTCGAACTATCTCGACTAATTTAAGAGGAAGATGCTTCACTTAGCACCCCTAACCATAAATATACATTTCTAGTTTTTTTGCAAATAGTAAACATTAAAATCTAACCTAAGCAAAAGAGAATATGATTTGATGTTGTATGGTCTTGTTTAAACTTGGTTAAGCCGGAGTTTTATAATCATTATTTGATAACTCTTTTTTCCACATACTCATTCCAATCACACATTTGTAAAATAAATATTCTATACGTAAATTTAAAAAATTTTCATACTTTTTAATCAAACATTCTCCTAAAAATCATTATTCAAAATATTGTTTTTATCAAATAATGACCATCAAACATAATTGATATATTTAAAGTTTACTAAAGATACATTTCAAGTTGAGCGGTTGTATTATTCATTTCTGTTCGATTTCAAATAGAAATAGACACAACAAAATGAATTAACAAATCATAAATATGAAGTTGTCTCGCTATTTTCAAACTCTCTATTTCTAATATTTGATAATCTAATTTACCGTATATAAGTAATTGAAATTTGTTTTTATTTGGCTTACATTAGTCAGAATGATAAATATTTATTCGTATTTTTATCAATCATGTTATATGTACATCTTTTTTTACATTATTTTTGACATTGTGTCACGTGGAGAAATATGATTGGACAATTTTTTTTTTAAAAAAAAAAATTCCTGTCCAACACTTTTTGAATTCCTAGACATTGCAAATCAAAATGTAACAGATGGAATTTACACTTAGGGCTTGTTTGGGAGTTTCGTCACACTGCTTATGAGTGTTTTTTAAAGTATCGATTTGAGAGGAATGGTTTTGAGTGATTTTAATAGCAATTTTTAAAACTCTTCAACCTATGTTTGAGAGTTTATTATTCACCGATTCTGAAATTTTTTTAAAAGAATAAAATTATGTATTAGTAAAATTTTCTTTTATATAAATTTTTTTACTCATAAGTGATATTTTACTTATAGATAATTTTTTTACATATAACTTAATATTTAATTTTAAAAATTAATTAAAATGTTAAGTTAATATTTTTTACTTATAAGTAAATTTTACAATTGTAAGTTAATTTTATACTTTTAAATAAATTTAAGTGAATCTTTTTTATTATAAGTAATTTTTTTAATATTTTATAAGGAATGTCTTATTTGTAGTATTTTTATTTTATAACAATTGTTTTACACAAAAGTGATTTCTTACTTAAGTAATTTTTAATTATAATGTAATTTTTCTCATATTACAAGTAATAATTTACTTATAAGTATTTTTTTAGTTGTAATATAATTTTTTAAATGATAAATGATTTTTTTAGTTAATATATTTTTATTTACAATATAGTTTTGAACAAAATATATTGGTTGGAAATAGTTATTTTATAAAAGGTAAATTAGAAGAGAATACGAGAAATGATCAAGATACTCCGATTTGATAGATTGAGAGAACCGTTCAAAATTATATTATACTGATTTTGGGTGATTTTTAAACTTTCCAAAATCGGTGTCCAAAAAATTAGTTAGCACTGATTTTTTCAACACCTTATAAATGATGTCATTTAAAATCGATGAAAAAAAAAAAAAATCCCCAGCATTCCCTTAACATTATTCTATTTTCATCCATCGATTTTCAGAATATAAGTGGGGTGCTTAGGCTAGGGAGGTCACGTGGGAGAGCAAAATTGGTTCACGTGTATATGAGCATGCATTGTTTACTCACGTGGCAGCATATGGGCCATTGTAGAGCAAACATCAGATCAGTGCCACCGTGTCGCTTCTTAACCCGACAGCACGTGGCCACAATCATTGCTTTACAAATCATTTCCATCTAGCTTCTCCATCTCTGCCCTTTCTTCTACGCGCTTAGCTGTAGATGAAGCACGCGCCTTGTACAGTTTCATAGAACCTAACCGGCTGACCCTTTATTATTTTATGTTAGAAGACTGATTTTTTTATTTTAATTTTTAATGAATTGAATGGTTTCTTATTAATTGGTAAGTTCTAATATTAATCCTTTTGGTCCCTTTCTTTCAATTTTTAATGTTTGGAATAATATTTTTTTCGAAAATATATGATTAAAAAAGAAGGAAATTTTTTCAATTTACGTGTAATATTATCATAAGGATAATTGTTTGATTGAACTAATGCTTTGTTTGATTGCACTTCAATTCCATGGAAGATGAAAATTAAATTTTATTTTCTACTTTTTTGTATGTTTGATGGTTCAAATTTTTCATAAAATTAGTTTTCCATCTTTCACCCACATGCTCACATTTTTTTGATTCTTGAGGAAAGGTTTTTCCCACCACTTGGTGTGAAAATATTTTCTAGTCAATTTTTTTTTTTTTTAGATGGAAATAAATTGTATCCTCAATTATAACAAATTACATCCTTTTAATGATCAATTTTCATGAAAAATAAAGTCAAACGAACACCATAAGATCCAAAATTTCAATATTTTCTAAGTAAAAAATTATACTAATTAATACAATTAATTGACAATTCTCGGTAAAACAAGTTATAGACAATTGAATTACCTGAAATTCATTTCCTTTCTACACAAATTTTATTCTTGTAATCAAACAGACCCTAAGAAAGAAAAGAAAAAATGTGATTGCGAAAAGGGGCTAGGGGCTATATAAACCCTATGGTAAATACCGTAACAATAATAGTTGTATATATATTGTATTGACTGGACAACTCTAAAAATATATTTGAAACGTGAGAGTGAATAAGAACAAGCTCTAATCTAATAATTACGAGGCAAAAGGTTTTATAATGGCGAACTCTTAGGGTGGATGTGACATGATAGACATCGTCTACATGTCTTCTTAGTAAATGAAGATGTCCCAGCAAAAAATGTTTTTATGTTTGAAGTTCATTGTGCAAGACATTCTCAACTTACATTTTTTTTTTTTTTTTGCATTTTCACTCATATTTATAAATTTCATTACGAAATGACGAACTCACACTCCTCTTAAAATAAAATAAAAAGGATAAAAATAAAGAATTAATTACAACTATAATCCCAAAATTTTCAAAAAAATTGCAAATGAGTCACAAATAAATAATTAAAAATCAAAAAACAAAAATCACTTCATCTTCTTCCCCCCTCCACCCCAAAAGAAATTGTAAATGGACTTAATATACAACCCTTTTTTTTCATGGATTATTCTTCTTGTACATATGGGACACCATAATGGTGTCCATAATTGACACATGGTGTCTCCCTATTGGAGGGGGTACCGGTGGGCCCGCGCCCCCTACAATAGAGGGGCACCATGTGCCCATTATGGACATCATTGTAGTGCCCCTTATGTACACTAAGCACAACTCTTTTTTCATTCATTATCTTCCATAAAAATTCAAATCATTCTAGCAAATGTCGATCTCTGAAATTTCATCACCTTCACGAAATTCATTGATTGAGGTTTCGATTTCTTCAATCGTTATCTAAATCAGTTTCAGAAAGGTTATTTTTCAAAATTTTCGATTTTTCAAAATTCGATTTTGATTATTCACGAAGTAGATTATGGTCTCCTCCAATTCAAAGAAACTTGATTATGAACTCGTCGGGACAGATTTTTACGGAACACAACATGTCGGCGAAGTTGAGAAGCGCGTTGGAAACACATCCACAGAGAAGAATTGGTTCCTGGTATTCCAGTCACCAATTATTTCTGTAAAAATTGGTTTCTCATTTATTTTTCAAATTCAGATTACGGGTTGAAATTCCGGTCAATGACAACTCTCCGACTTCGCTTACTCAACTTGCTCTTTAGGTGTTTGATGAAAGAATAATGCTATGATAGCGAAGAATAATCGAGATCCGAATTCTTTTGGGCTTTTTGACAAATATGGTGGCCAAATCCTGTGAAAGTGCCGTCCATTGAACTTCCTGAATAATCTCAAAATCAACTATGTGGATTTCCTTGGCTCTCTCAATTAGGGGTGTCAAATGGGCCGAGCAGCTCGATCGCTCGGCTCGTGAAAAATGAGGCTCGTGGGCTTCTATTTGACGAGCCCGCTCAACTCTCCCAAGGACCAGCCCCTGAGTCCCTACACGAGCCCATAAGTTGAAACAATGACAAGCTCGAGTCGAGCCGAGCCCGCTCAGCTTGCCCACGGACGAGCGTCGTGGACGAGCTTAAAATAAGTAAATTTTTTTCGATTGTGTTTAATGCACATTATTGAGAAGAAAATACATTTTATGATGTGATGCGATGGAAAATATGTGATTTAAAAATAAGGAAAAATTTTAAATTTATGTTTAATATTATTTTATTGAATAATGTATGGCTGAAAATGAATATTGAAAAAATGAATTTTGGGCAGAATATGGATTAAACAGGGGCTAAATTAGGAGGTAATTTTAAAAAGAAACAAGAACTTAACTAAACATATATAAACAGTTAAATTAAAAGTTATTTTAGCTCATGTTTGGTCCTCATTATTTTTAAAATACATTTTTCTCTTTTTTTTTTCGACCACATATTTTCAATAATAATATTACACACAAATTCAATTTTTTTTTAAATATTTTTCAATCACACATTCTCCATCGAAATACTTATTCCATAATGTTATTTATGTTTAACCAAATATAGGTTTGCGTTGTGATTTGGGAAGTGAGTACCATGTGGAAAAGGGTATTTGTTAATCTTGTTAAAATCTGTATAGTTTTTAGGAAAAGAAGATGCCTCCTTCTGTGTTATACCGTCTCCTTCTAACCCGCATCTAATCATTTTGTGACCCTTAATTGCAAATTATAACTTAATTTTAATTTCTTTTAATTAATTAAAAAGTTCACTCATTTTAAATTTAAATTTTTTGTGTTGTTGAGTGTATAGACTTGTGGTTAAAATTAAATTATAAACAACAAACTTGACAGTGAAAAATAAAATCCTTTATCAACTAAGCAGGAAATGGAAGAGTGACATCATTATTCAACTTGGTTAGAAGTCGATCAACCTCTAAATAAGTCCAGTAGGTGTCTACAACCCTTATATTATGTGGGAATGAATTCTATCCATTTTTTCGTAAATAGAAAAAAAAATAATAAAGATAATCGTCTTCTTACACCCGCCAGCGAACTAGGGGGAAAATTCGTCGACAAGAGATCACCCCTAGATTTGAGCCACCTTACGCATACAAAATGAAGTTCTTTCCCCTTTTGGTTCACTAGCAACCATTATCGAAAATTAGCGAAGAGAAATCTTCTCATTTTTAATTTTTGTACGAACATGTCAACTGAGTAGATTATCAGGGAAATTGATGAAACCCATCCATTAGGAATGTTGTCCATTTTCAAAGGTCGGGGACCCATTAGTCCGAATAAAAAGGTTGACGAGTTGATGTCAGGGCTAATAAAACAAGTTGTAGGGTCCATTTGACATGAATATTGCGAGTAGGACATAAATATCTAGAGCTTTTCAATTAATAAAACTTTTTCAGGTAGGGTAGTTGCAAAAAAAGTGTTGATTTTTTTATTGTCAATCCAAAATATCTGTGGTAAATATTGTCTGCATAGAGTAATAATCTTGTGTTTAATGGTGATGATACAAAAATATGAAAAAAAAGGCAAAAGGTGAATAATAAAAGTAAATGGTCATTAGATAATGATGAGATAAAGACTGCTCCTGAGGACCACAATCATATATTCCCGATGAGTACACAGAAATGTAATAATTACTTTTCTGGTCCGCTAAAAAATTTTAATACATTAAATTTATAAATTTACCTCTTTTTTTTTTGGCCTTTAGTTGGGTCTCGTATATTTTCCAAATATTAATTTAAATAATATATTCTTAGCTACTATACATTATTATTCAAATATTTCGACCCATTTTTATTCTTCTTTAACTTTTACATACTCCTTAAATACATATTTTCCAAACAATTACTATTCAAATCATCATTTTTTTTTCCCAATTCTATTTACAATGACCATCAAACAATGGCTTATTTAGATTTTGTATATTTTTTTCACATTTAAAGTCAGATATAATTTAAATAACATATTCATGACTATCCACGTATTTCGACTCACTGCTATTCTTCTTTAGAAACCAAGGGAGGCTTAATGTTCGTCAATATGCTCTGTGCGTACCGTATTCAACTGCTATGTAAGCAAATTTTACACGAGCTAGAATGCTCCTACCTTACAATGTTGAAAACAAATCGATACAAGAACATTTGGTTAGTCAAATAATATGTGAAGCTTGTGAGCAAGTTCAATAGTATTTTATTATATAGTTTAATTTCTAACAACCTCGTTAACTATATATCACGTGAACTCGTCTATAACGAACAAGATCTATACACGTGAAAAACAGCTAAGCACACGAGCGGGTGTCTTTCTACATTAACATGGTCAAAACAAAAGGGCATCTTATACTTCAATCATTTGCTTGGAAACCAAAAATAATTAATATTTTAGCGAACAGGCCCATGTATTAATGCATACGAGCTACATGCGTGAGGTTTTTTAACGATGTAAAAAGTTTTCAAGATTTATACATTGAATCAAATAAAACCGAAGTAGCTCGATTCTTCAGCTTAATATTTAATTGATTATTTCTTCTTAAATTTTCCTCAACTCTTGAACATTAATTGAATACTCAACCAATTATGGGTGCTTACTTTAGGATGTAATGTTTTGGGCCAACATAACAACTAGAAGCCATATCCAAATTCCAGCCCATGGCCCATATATAGTAAGAATTCACATTAACATTAACATTTCCCAATACAATGAACAAGACGTTAATTTATTTTTCTTTACTAATAATTCACAACAGTACTAAATAGCACCATCCAATAGAATGAACAAACGTGATGCAAATTAGCTTTACAAGCCCTCAATCACCTTGAAAATAGCTCGACTAGTATATGAAATGTCGTTGCTCATGAGCAAACTTGACTAACCTGTTTCAAAACCACAAAAGTAAATGCAAAGCTCCGAAGAAAAGCTAACTTTTCTACACAACAGGCATCAAAATGTCTTTTAAGAATTATATGAATGGGCAATGATAGCCTAGAATCAAAATGAATTTTCAATTATATGTAAATATTAAGTTGCAACATGATTCTAAATTCCTATTAACATAGTGTGCTGCTACAAAACAAACTCAAATAAAATAAAAGGTCAAAAGTAATCATACTTCAGAACTTTTACATTGGAGATGTGAAAGGTAACTGAGATAAAATGAAAGAGAGAAGCTTTTGCTCGCACCTATAACTGTGGAGCATTATAAGTTTGATGACCATAGTAAGGAGGTGCTTCGTTTGTTGCAGCTGGCGCATATAGTGTAGGAACCGATGTCATCATTCCAGCATCATAATTACTGCAGGATTAGAAAACTGAACCCCATTAGCTGTATCGAGAAGTTAGGAAAAAAGGGGAATAGATTAATTACACATTTAATTACACATTATTCTGCAGTAAACCCGTTAAGTTTTAAAATTCTATGAGATAAACCTGTTCACATAAAATGCATGAGCCTGGTCATATCCTTGGTACATAGTATGTGACATATCAGGCCTGCACAGGCAATAAAACGGGCTAAAGTTTTGGTCCAAGTAAAGAATCCACACAAATGAGAATGGAAAAATGAAAATAGTAGTAGTTTACAAAGTCTGTTGAGTAGCAACTTGTTGAAGTTGACTAGCTGATTGTGGCAGTTGACCACCAGCTTGTCGCATCACTTCAGCATATACATATTCCTCCACCCGTTGCTTTGCAAGGGCAACCTGTTATAAGATAAAACATTGGCCTCAATAATCTGTAATTTATAAATAACAGACTTAT